>JAPDVR010000025.1:19883348-19938348 GCA_026230005.1 Gila orcuttii
GTCTATAATTATCTATCTATCTATAACATCTCTATCATCATCTGTCTATCTATCTATCTATCTATCTATCTATCTATCTATCTATCTATCTATCTATCTATCTTTAACATCTCTATCATCATCTATCTATCTATCTATCTATCTATCTATCTATCTATCTATCTATCTATCTATCTATCTATCAAACCCTTAATGCTGACTATACTGTTAAAAAAACACCTGACTTCATGCTTTCAAAACTATTTTAAACTTTCAGGCAACACTTTGTCAAGCCAACATCAAAGTTCTTCTTTATTTTAGTTCATATTTATAATATCAAAAAGTTCCAAATATATCCACCATCTTTAAATCTCCTTGATATACACTGTCACTGCAACACTTCATGTATTTTTTTATTAATTTTTTTTTTTACATAGTTTTATGCTTAAATCATTTTTGAGTCAGTCTTATGTCAAAGTAACACCCTTTAATTTATTTTGACAGTCTCTCATTTCAGATTCATTATATCTAATTGACATATGATATTGATTTTGGACACATTGATGCTGTTTTTTTTTTTTTTTTTTTTTTTTGGTTCACACCAGTTTTAGTGCCTTTCAGCACATACAACATCAAGTTAAGACAACTTCCTTTTAATTTCTGACAATATATGCAGTTGTATTTTTGACATGTTTTCAGATCCACCTCATGTTTTAATTCTGACAGTGTGTTTGCCTTTTATTTTGCTTCAAAGTTTTGGCATAATCAGACTCGTCGAAATGAACGTCCAAAACATCTGCTAATATGCATTCTTGGGTATTGCATGTACAACAAGCAAACAAATTAGGTGTTTCTACTTTACCATCCAAATTCTCTAATCTGGGTTTGAAATGGCTAACTAAGTGTCACATATTGAAAAGTTTATTTTTAACTTTGCAGGCTTGGTCCATAATGATCTAGACAAAGATCATAAACATCTCTGATAAGATTTATACAAACAAAACAAAACAAAAACTGCTCCTGCACCTGTCCTCAATGTGTGTAATATGATATGATTCAACATGATACATACACACATTAATAGATCAAGACACACACATGGCCATTTCCATTTCCTCTCCTCCCATCATCTCTCTCCTTTCTATTCATATCTCTTTTAATCATCCATTCTGTGCAAATGGTTCATGGCCCGCAGTGCCTTCCTTCTCATCCTCTCCTCTGCCTTTTTTCCCTCCTTTCTCCAGCCCTTCACTCACCTCCTCTCCCTTGTTGAGTAATTATTGAGAAAGTAGCATGTGTCTGACACGGTCGCTGTGGCAACGGCGGTCAGGAACCCGGTCGCGAGCCCATTCAGCGCGTGAATGAGAGTGAGAGAGGGGGAATAGAGATAACAGCAGGATGTCAGGATATCCACTGCGCCCTGAGAGAAGATCTCTCTCACTCTCTCACTCACTCACACACACACACACACACACAGGTCTACAGACACTGTATTTCCCCAGTCCCTCACACACATAAACTCTCTCACAAACACATGCAAAAAGTGCATGCAGCTGCAGCAAACACATGCAATATTTATGATTACGTTCTTCTGTTGAGACATTATTGTTTGGCTAGTGCATAATTTATTGGTGAATATAAACAAGCTATGCTGCAAAAAAGAAAGAAAAATCTGTTAGAATAACAGGTAATGTCGAACACACGACGAGGAAGATGAAGAATAACACTCTTCCACGAGCAGTCCAACACTGACGCAAATACTGACGACGAGACCAGACAATGAAACACAAAGAGAACTGAATTTAACTTAAGGTGATAATGTACACTTACATTATAAGAGATAATGTATCACACACACACACACACACACACACACACACACACACACACACACACACACACACCTGAACATAATGATGAAATCAAATTAAGAGCCAACAAATTAACTAAGGCTGGAACGGCAAAAACACAAACAGAGACCATATGGTGTGACAATGACAATAACATTATTTGATTATTATTATTTAAAAAAAAATGAGATAATTAAATCAATGAATTTAATTTGGTTTTGTTTAACATGTTAATTATCACATCTCCTACCCACCCCTCCCCCCTCACTCCAAAAATTATATGATCAATAAGTTCTGACAACATGTTTTTACGTTAAGCAATTTTCGACTTTTTTTTTTTTTTTTTTACAAGTGATAGCCTACAAAATTCAATTACGTTCGTAATTCGTAATTGAGAACGAATGGGGGAAAGTCACGCGACAGGAGGCAAATAATGCCTCCTTCCCGCTATATGATTGGATATGATCGGTTATGACTGGTTCTTGCGATAAATCCAGCCTCTTGTTTTTATGTGCGTTCGCAAATCGGCCTGAATGAAGAAAATGATGGCATTGGCATATATGGGAAGGCTAATCAAAAACAACCTACCCACTTAGATAGCCTATCTTTATGTCAGGTCAAAATCAAAAATGATATGGCCTGAAAACATGATGACTATGGGGGGTTTTAGTGAGCAATCAGCCTGGAGAAATGAAAGGTAGCCTACATTTTCGTGCCTGTGACCAGTGTTTACAGAGCTTGATGACTGATGAAAATAAGTTTGATTATTAAAAAGAACAGCATAAAATATTTGTTTTCATGTGATATTGTTGATATGCCTAAAAAAGTTGTGTTCCAAATTTGAAGTTGATGTCACAAAAAAATTCAAAACATTTTGTCCCAGGATGAATTTTGAGTGTTTAAGCTTTCGAATTATAGCCTACCTAATTTAGGATGATAATTAAAATACGTGATAGGGAAAAAAAGGCAATAAGGGCACCAAGTCACCCCCTACTGGGACACTGACAGGCTGTAACAACTGAAATGTTAGTTAAATGGAAAAAGACAAAATAAACACATATTCAAGATAAATTCTCCGAAAACCAGTCCTATTATTATATTGTATGCAATTTTGTTTCTTATTTGTGTTCTTTCTCATTTCGGTAGAGCAACACGGAAGCCACGCCCATAGTGAAATCTCATTGGTTTAAAATCCTGCCACTCTTTGTTCATTAATAGCATCGTATTGCAATCATTTATAGCAATGTATTATTTAATAGTTGCTGGTTTCAGTTTTTTATCCAAAGTGAGGCACTGTCAGAAGGAAAACTGTGAAATAGCTTATGTGTTTTTGTGATTGCATCACTAATGTTGAATTGTGTGGTAATAGCATGATGGTTGAAGATGATCTGGGCCACCAACATGAAAAGCAAAGAATTGCTGAGGGTCTTGGTGCTGACATATCAAAAATTGTGCCATCAAGCGAGGCATTTAACCTCAGATTGCTCCAAGGCAACTGTCTGAATGAAGAATGGATGTCTGTATCGCAAACACAAGACACAGGAGGAGAGAGTGTCTACATGACCTGCGGTAAAACAACCTCTCTGACTCTAAAGACTGATGGATTTAATTAAGTCAGTGCTTAAAAACAAGATTTTATTTTATGTATAATTTATATTTTTGATATAAATAATAAACTATTTAATACAGGGTCAACTTAATTATGCTGCCTCCCAAGAAACCTTGTTGTAGCCAAATATGAATCGCATGTAGGCTATCATTCACAGAGAAGGGAACTGCATTTGCTATGAGCTCAGTGGAAAAATAGAACAGGAATCTTATGAGACAAGTGTGAGTAAAAAAGCTTAAATACCTACACATTTGATCAATTAAATACTGCAAATATATCAATAAAAATAGTTATTATTTAGACTATATAGACTATTTTACCCACTATTTGCATGTGCCATGTATTTTTTTATGCTTAATGTAGCGTGATGGTTGTTGTTGTAGCACAGACTGTATTCAGTGTAACATGTGTTGACTTCCATTGTTTATGTACAGGCCGGGTTTGTGTGTTCAATAAAGTGGTGTACGCAACTATATTGGCGTTAACCATCCATTAGTACAGGATAGAATGAAACAGCGTTAGCTTAGCAACATGCTAACACCAATCTCTTGAAATGAATAACAAGTGCTGTTTGAGGCTGCCTGTAGACCTTATGTAGCCCCGCCCCTTTTCAGCGCTGGGCTTGTTGTGTTCTGTCTTCTGGTTTGTATTTCCACAGCATGAAGGAAAGATCTTACAGATTTATGAATGAACCCCTCATTTTATAATTTTCCTGGTTTACTGACATTTGTATTGACATCTGTTAATATCATTGGGCCTGCTGCATCCAATGGCAACTTTTAATTTTCCGTCGGTCTTAGTACACGATGTAACTACAGAAGAGTCAAGGTTTAAATAGGAAAAATATCGAAACTCTTTGGTCATTTTTTTGGGAGAGATGCTAACGGTCTAATCAGATTCAATGATCTATGCTAAGCTATGCTAAAAGTGCTAACGCCAGACCCGGAGATCGGCTGAATGGATTCGAAAACGGTAAAAAAACGGTGTTCCTTTAAACAACATTTTAAATCATTATGTTCTAATAATATTTTATCAACCTTTAAAATACACTTATTTTGATGTGTTGACTAACATACTTAAGCACATGTAAAGTACTTGATTATAATTTTAACTGTAGTGTGTTATTTGATTTTTAAAGGTAATATATTTTACATATACTAAATTGAGACTATAATTGTAAATATATTTGTAATTACAAATGTGTAATTACAAATATAGTTAAATACACTGTAAAAAAAAGTTACTGCCTTACATTTTTAAATACAATCAACTTGAATGTTTAAATCATTTCAACTAAAATTACATTAACTGACTTAAAATGAGCAGAATCTTGTATAACTTATAATAAAGCTGAAAATTGCTTAACATATTTTGATGAGTTAAAGCAATGTAAAACATATGTTGTCATAACTTATTGATCATATAATTTTTACAGTCTACATGACATACAATTTTCAATAGAAATCACATTAATTATATTTTAGTTTTCCACAAATGCTTGTCAGTACACTTAACAGAATATTTCAAATGCTATTATGAAATTACATATAAATATGTTGGTCAAAACGCAATATAATGTTCAGCTAATAACATTTATTTTTTTTCTAATTTAAACATACATTTTAATGTCATTACAAATAGCATGCAATTAAGTGTCTGAAAACACTACATTCAGTTTTTTTAAGTATATTATTTCCAAAATAAGTACTCTTTTTAAATGTATGCTAATGTATACTGGTACTTATTCATGAGGGTGGGTCCATTTTATTAAACATAATTAGTGACTATATTAACACAATGTATTATTGAAATTTAAAATTAGAATTGAAACCACATTACAACCTCACAATTTCTCACAAATCCATGATGAGTTTCTAGTGACCTTAATGTGATGCATTCTGGGATTATTTCATAATAACGGATACAAGTGAAACTGAAGTATCATGATAATGTCTACTTTTCTATAGCAGCCTTCATTGGAAGTGCACTTTTGGTCCCTTAAATTCTATCTAGGTTGGGAGCTCACTCCGTTTTGGAAGAGAGCTTACATTTCTCTGTCTCTTTAAAAGGTTTGTTGAGGCATGAAATGTGTGGCGGGCGAAAGTAACCGCACACTTCCTTTACTGTCACATCCTATTACAGAGCAACACTGAGCCTTAACCTCGTAAATAAAACAATCAATGAGTCTGTACCATGAGTCACTTGAGCGGAGACGAAAAGACTCTAACCGTGTCTAAGGCCATTACAGCAGGTGATGTGAATTACTGAAAGTTTTTCTATATATTTTAATAACTAGGTATGTCTTTCATGTGCTGATAATTCTCATACTCAGATGGTAGTCCCTTTGTACTAGGTGCATCTGACAGAGTCAAGGTGTCCTCTGGGTAACGTATACCTCTGACAAGCCTTTAAGAATGTCCTCTATCCATCTGATGGAAATTTACTGACGGTATATAAATCAATTGCATGTTTTCATCCTCCTGGGATTCATGATCACCATAACACCGATTTCATCATCACTTCATTGGTTACTTATAAAGTTCCGTATTAAACACAAGGTATTGCTTTTGACTTATAAAGCTCTAAATGGTTTAGCTCCAGTCTATTTAACGGATCTTCTATCGCCTTACAATCCATTGCGCTCTTTAAGGTCACTAAATTCGAGGCTTCTGGTCATTCCTAGGATATCCAGATCCACCAAAGGAGGCAGAGCATTTTCACATTTAGCTCCGAAGCTCTGGAATAGCCTTCCTGATATTGTTCGTTGCTCAGACTCGCTCTCCCAGTTTAAAACTAGACTGAAGACGCATCTATTTAGCCAGGCATTCATATACATTTTTTATCTTACAGTTACTGTAAATTCGGCCTCTAGTTCATAAACGCCAGAGGAGAACTGGCCCCCGACTGAGCCTGGGTTCTCCAAAGTTTTTCTTTTCTCCATTGGGTCATCTGATGGGGTGTTAGGACACCATTAGGTCACTGGATGGAGTTTTTCGGTTCCTTGCCACTGTTGCCTTTGGCTTACTCAGTTGGGGATATTCAAATTAATTAACCAATCATACCATTGATCAGCTCTACCAAACTTAGATGTCTTTTTTCCAGTAATAAACAAACATTGTTAAGTTGTTTTGATTGATACTGTGAAGCAGCTTTGATACAATCTGTATTGTGAAAAGCGCTATATAAATATATTTGACTTGACTTTAGATGCTTTAGCTCTCTCTTTTTCACTTACTATATTATCTATAAATCATAATCCATAATAATATTATTTAGGGATCAAGGTTCCGCTTTATGTACTCCAATACTCTATCAAATGTAAAGAAAGTAAAAGGGGGGTATAGAAAACAAGGGACAAAAAATACAGCCGCTGTAATTTTACTACGCTCAGCCCCAAAATTAACGAACAAATGCTTAAGGACCTCTTTAAGAACACAAGAATAAGTATTTACTGACAATTCTCACCAAGAGTCAATCAGTTAAACATACACTATTACACTTTGAGAGTATGAAAAAAGATTCTGCCCTAAAAACTTGCCAAACAGCGGAATAATAGATTATTGGAACAAGACAAGACTTGTTTCTGGCACAATCTCAGACAAAGGGTAAGTCAACCCCTGGTCAGAGCCTGACTCCACCCACTGGCAATATTTGAAAAATACTGGAAAAGTGGGCAGAGCCCAGCAGAGGGGAAAGGGGGGGGGGGGGGGGTGCACTTGAGACCTGCCTCTCTCTGTAGGCAAGGGTGTGGTGAGCTGGTGCCTGCTTATGTCACACAGTACCACAACATCCAATAGGAAAATTCAACTGCAGTAGCCACCGTTCAACCTGAAGAGGGCAGCATTCAGACGTTTTTACGCCATATATTGTAGAATTAAAACACTTTATAACCAAATGTCAAAAAATTTACTCGAATCAATGAACAGCATTAATAAAGCCCCAGTCTTGCAGATCATTAACTAAAAAAAGTTGTTTTAGGGTTTAGTTACCCTTTTAAAAAAAGGAGAAACAAACAGGAAAAAAAAATTTGCTTTGATTAAAAAAAAAAACTTTATTTGTCAAATGTCTGGTTTTGCCGTAAGCAAGCTGGCCACCATGAGTTTCCACACACCACAGACTTCATGAATGTGAATCTATTCATAATTTTTTAATTCTATCTGACCCTGAAACAAGGCAATGACCCACAAACCTGCAGCAAATCTACAGAAAAATGTCTGAAAAAAGTAAAAATGAAGAGTTGACCAAGGACAAGGAAATGCTGAAAAATTAACACTGGTATAGCTGTACTTGCTAGAATTAGAAGTAGGCAGTACACGGAGGACTGCACTGCTCTTTTTCAAAGTTTTCTGAAAGGAGGAATCGGCAAATTGTCCACCAAAAAGACTGACAGGAAACATATCTGCCAAGAAGTGATTTCTCCCAAAGGAAAGCACACCAGCTATTAAAGATCCAGGCATACTTATTCTTCCCACAGCAGATTATCACTTTATTTGGTTGGATAGGTGATTACTATAAGGAATAATAGTCATTTATTCAGTAAATTAGATCACTTTGTTTGTTTATGTGATCGTTAACATGAAGATTTCTTCAAGAGTTAGTCAAGCAAGTATACTGTAGTGCACAAAAATGGGGAGAATACATAATCTAGAGTCTAGACCAAATAAAAAAAGGACAAAGGAGTCTGACAAACTCAGACATCTCTACTCTCAGGACTAACTCAGCATTTTCACCAATTCTGACAGGTAAGATGTTTGCTGGGGGGATACCAGCAACTTGTCAAGAAAAAAGTTGCAAGCAAGTACAAAACAAGACAGTGCCCACAGATAAAAACATTGTGAGGTTGAGGTGTGTGCACCGTAAATGTAGGGGTTCGTTATGACCTTTGTGCATTTGTGGGAGACAGATGGGTTCACAGATGGGGTAGAGGTGTGTTGGCCTACGGGTGGCCTAGTTTAGTTCAGTGCTGAGAGGAACTGGGACACTGGAATCTCCTTTGTAGCCCGAGGTAGAGTCAAGAGGTAACTGTAAAATTCGTAGAGTAGCTGGAATAGTGGAAGGGGCTGTCGAGTCGATCTTCCGAGTGCATCCAAGAAAGGTACCGGGCTGGTACGATGACCAAATGAGAGGAACTGAAAGATTGGTATCTCTTTTGTAGCCCTAGGTAGAGTCAATAGGTAACTCTGAGTTTGTGAAAGGTGCAGTCGAGTCGATCTTTTGAGTACATTGAAATGTGAAAAATCTGCATAGCAAATATTGGAAACGAGTTGGACACTTGTAAACACCCACTAAGAAATGTGTTCTTTTGGGGTCAGGCGAAGTTGAAAGACTTTGACAAACCTGCTTTTGACCGACTCAAAGCAAAGTTGTGTTTATAAGGTATTGGGCTTCTGCAAAGAGAGCTTACAGGGAACTGAGAGATTGGTATCTCTGTTGTAGCCTTAGGTGAAGTCAATAACTGTGAAACTCTGGAATAATGGAAGGTCTCCATAATCCAAATGTAAAGTTCTACACAGCAAATAATATAGCGCTTTTCCACTGCATGGTACGGCTCGGTTCGGCTCGGTACGGTTCGGCTCGCTTCGCTTTTCCACTGCGTGGTACGACTCGACTCGGTACGGCACGGTTCAGTTCGCTTTAGCTCGGTTGCTTTTCCACCGCAGTTAGTACCCCTTCAAAGTGGATGGGACTGATCGTTATTTGCGCCGCCTCTACTGCCATGACATCATCGTAAACGCGCCACATTTCAAACGCACAACACAGGAACAATGGAGCCTATCGAGGGGATGGTGTTCCTGATTCTCGGCATGTGGATGTTTTTAACTGCAAGATGGAGAAATGTGTTTAAAATGAGGCTGATGGCAGCAAAACAAAATACTGCTGGTTGTTTAAATCTAGCGGGTTTAGTGTCTCGTGTCGCAAATCCAATGACGCTGGTAGTGACGATTCTGTCTGACCAATCAGTGATCTGCAGTGTTTTTACGTCACATTTTAGTACCGGTACGGTACGCTTGGAGCCTCAACAGACCAGGTACCATTTAAAGCGAGCCGAAACGAGCCGTACTGTACCATGCAGTGGAAAAGCACCACAAGTGAGCCGTACCGAACCGAACCGTACCGTACCGTACCATGCAGTGGAAAAGCGCCAATAGAGACTGGCTGCACACTTGTAAACACCCTGAAGAAACGCATCCAGTCAGTGTCAGATGAACCTGAATCCAGCCCAATTACACAGGACCTCCTTAAAACCGATTTCGCACATTCCTAGAAATAAAGTTATATTTACAAGGTATCATTCAGCTACAATAAGCAGCTAGGCAAAGTCATAAGGTAACTATAAAACTGTTCAGAAATTCAGAATTCATTCAGACATCCCTGAAATGGTGTTTCCCAATCCTGACCCTAGAGGCGCACCAATGGTACACATTTTTGAATTCTTCCTAATCAAACAGACCTGATTCAACTCATTGGCTGATTAGTAGCTTGCTACTCTAAGACCTGAACTGGATTGGTCAGATAAGACAACAGGAAAAGGGTTGGGAAACAGTGGTCTATTTGATCTTCCAAGTACATCCATGTGTGAAAAATCTGCACAGGAAACAGTTCCATTGTCTCTTCTTACTGTTGTCAGCACAGGTGGCATGAAGAATTAATAGGATTGAAGTGCTTCTTCATTTTAAATTCAATGAGTGGTTCTGCTGAATGTTCCAACCCCCCTCAAAACATCGTCTTAAACTGAGTTTAGTGTGGAGTATGTGGAAACCGTACCGTCATGAAGCTGAGCGATGTCTTTCTAGGGTTCTTGAGGGGTTTGTCATGGTATCTGTGGACTTGTGGCAGACACAGGTGTGCATACGGGGCTGTGTGTTCCAGGTGGCCTACTTAAGCCTGTATATTTGTGGAGGATGGGAAAGAAAAGTTAACTGTTATGAATAACTTACTGTACAACAAATGTCTGGTGCAATTGGGTTTGAAGTTTTCCAGGCTCAAATGTTACGCCCATGGACTGTTCATGGTGTTTCTGTCAGTACACTGGGGAAAAATTGTAGATGTGTAATGATCATTTATGTAGAGTTTTTCTTGTATATTTAGTTTTATATTTTTAACATCACAAATAACAATCTCAACATATATGTCCATCAAGAGGTGCATCACTGTTTGGTCAAGATCTTGTATTGATAATAAGAGTCCTGTTATGTCTCCTCCATCACATCCCAAAGACTTTCAATGAATGCCATGATGTGTCCCTACATGGTTGTTTAAGAAACAACCGGCCGGGCAGTGTATTCTTATAAATATCTCTTGTGAACCATTTTGTATTATTTGTTGGTTAAGTTGTTTCCCTTATTGGAATAAATTAAGGTGTAAGTGGACGTTTTTCAGCAGTTTTTTGTTTTATAAATTGAACAAGATATACAATTTGGTTATGGGTTCAAAACCGTCAGATTTTAATATTTTCAATACATTTAGACATTAATAAAATTTACCAAAGAACACAAACTAAAGCATATACAGCATTGAAACCATGGAACATGGACTGCCATTGATGTAAATTTCCATCATTTATGAGACCACGCTTCCCCGCCATTGACAGAAATTTCTGTCATTCTGTGTTTGCACTGTTATATGTTAGGGGGCGCTATGTCACATCTTCTGAAAGAGTACCGAATCTCCTGATCAAAACACAGGTGAAGAAGAAGCAAAAATAAGTGATAGTATATGTTAGCAGATGCATGTAAAATAACGCGATCATCAACATTAAAGAGCATAAGTAAATCGAAACTGCCTAATGTTACTGAATTAAATGTCGACCCAGGACGAGCAACAGGACTGTGAAGCTTTGGGGGGCGTTGATGGACTCGATCTACTCCTTCTATGTTTTGATCATCGTTCTGAATCTGATCCAGATGTAGACCTAGCATTTTTTCCCAGCTTTTTGCTCAAATTGTTGCTTTTTTTATTAAACTTACCCACATTCAAGTGTTGATTAAGAAAAAAAATGCATGAAGCTAGAATGAAACATTTTTTGTTTTTTTAAAGCAGAGGATCTGTTATTTCTTTTGATAAATTGCATGTTCAGATATTTATAAAAAAAAATATTCTGGGGGCCATGAAAATTTTGTGAAAATTATCAAAAATGCTGGCGCTGGCTTGCATTTTGTTTTTTAATGCTGGCAGGGAAAGAGTTAATACTATCAGAGTGCTTGTTCAATTATATTATTTTAATTTTTAATAATGTTAAAATGTTAGCACAACAACATTATTTATTCAATGTTCATTGATTTTTTTTCTGAAATGTTTTAATTGGATGTTCATCTAACATATTTAAATATTACTACTTGTTTCAGAATGTTCAGAGAACATTCAAAAGTAACATTCCCATTATGTTTGAAGAGTGTTAAAAAGTAATGTTTCCTTAATGTTCATATAACCAAGAAAAAAACAACACTTTTTTAAACATTTAAAAAACTGGACATTTTGAATACTCAGAACACATGTTTGTTTGCTGGTTACACTGTCAGTCAGACAGTAGTCTGTCTTCCTGTCAAAGTAGTTCTTGGCCAGAATAAGGTACAAGGTGGACTAAACTATTATGCCAACTAGATCGGCAAGAAACAGCTAATCTACACTGAAGTGCTGAGTGATTAATGAATACAATCCACTGCTGAGGATATTGCCAGCCAGCGCATTTGTATCAACACATCACTCATCTTCCTTTCTCCCATCTTTTGTCATTTTTTTGCTTATCTTTCAGTGCAATGTAGCACTAATTTTCTCATCTATAACTTTTTTCTGCTTTATCTTCCTTTTCTCATTCTTTTACTGGAATTGTTTATGTGACAAGAAGCAGAGGCCTGGCCACAGAAGGCTATCTTTACCCTGTCACACTTTATAACAGTTAAGAGATAACCACAGTCTGGCTTCAGGCCAGTTTGCCATAGCGCAAAAAGGGGGTGAACAGCTATTCATGCTAACCGCTAGCTGACAGCTGAGGAAGTGTCAAACCGCAGGAAGTGACATGTAAAAACTCAGTGTTTTCCAACACTGGTTAGCAGAAATTTTTAATGCACACTTGAAACAAAGAATCTTTATAGAACAAAACCCCAGCTAGCTGGATGCATAGATATCTCATCCTATCACATATTTCACTTAATCTGACAGGCTTGATGGCTTAAATACATCACTGTGGGCTAAGATAAATGACATCTTTCACTCTCTCCATATAAATAACAGATGGTGCGAGATTTAAGCAATTTTAACCACCATGGTTTGTACTTTGTGCTTTTTGGCTCACGTTCTATCACTTTCTAGTTTATTTTATACCACTTTTATTGTTTGGTCCAAACAATAAAATTGTTTAACTGGTTAGCATGGCCCTGTTAGCCCCTGCTGGTAGATGTCGGAACTATTTTTGCAAGCAATTATTTAATTACCTTTTTTATTTTAAATATCAAACTTCTTATAAGTTGGATATTTTGAATCATGGTCCTATTATGCTTTTTTACATTTTCAACTTGCTTTAGTGTGTAATGTTGATGTTTGAGCATGAAAAATGCCTGCAAAGTTACAAAACACAAAGTCACTCCAAAGGGAGTTATTTTCTGTATCAGCGGTCACTGTTTCTGAATTCCCTGAAACGCCTGGATTGTATAGTCTTGAGTTTTCTTCTGGGAACGAACACGTCACAATATTATTCATTTAAATAATTTAAATAATAAAGTGGCGAGGCCTAGTTGCGTAAGTTAGTTAGTAGTGTGTTTTGAAACTCTTGGTTATGGTAAGGGGCGTGGCATTTACAAAACTCCACCAATCACAACACACTGGTCCAGCTGTCCAATCAGAGCACACTGTACTTTTCAGAAGGCGGGGCTTCACAGAGACAAGAATTAAACAGGGGTGCGTTTTCCGTACAGCGACGTCTTATGTAGTAGAGAACGTGCACTATTCAAAAACTGTGCTTTAAATCTCTTGACAAACTAAAAGACGGAAATTACATGTATTCTAAATAAAAAATACAGATTGTACTGAATGTCAGCTTGCTTATTTGGCTCAAGATAATGATTTATTGAATCCACGTCATGCAAACAAGAAACTATGCTTCTAACCACAGGTTGAGAGCTGTCGTTCCAACCACACAACTTTGCGATGCTGTTTGTGAATGTTCGTTGGAACTAGTATCGGGAAATACGACTCGTTGAATGATGCTGATAATGACGGAACTTTCGACCATAGTTGGCTAACGATGCTTTTAGTAAACGCACCCCTGAGCGTTACTGACAGACTAGGAAGAGAGGTGCTGCAACAGTGTGTGAAAAATAATGTGTTTTAAAACATTCAAGCATGAAAACCTATTCTAGTAGAACCCCAAAACAAAACATAACATTGAAAAGGGGCATAATAGGTCCCCTTTAAATTACTAAATTAATTTGTTTACTAGTGCACAAATGCATGTGTACTCAGCCTTAGACAGGTGAAACAAAAAAGCAAACTGGTTAGTTAATTACAGAACATTCATTAAGATACCAAAGATTAAAATAACTTATTTTATCCCTGATCTCTGATAAAAGACACACAAAAGCAGACAAATGAAGAAACTAAATAAAGAAAAAGATTATGGGTTGCCAGATAGATAGATGGACGAATGGACAAACAGACAGACAGAACAACGGAAAGACAGACTTATAGATGGACAAATAGACATATACATACATATACATGAACAGATAAATGAATGGATGGTCTGCTACATCTTCGTTACATTGCCTCTCAACACAGCAATGCTTTTTCCTTCATTTAAAACAGGAAGAGGAGAGACACGGATCCATTTGTACAGGCAAATAAATCAATCAGAGACATCTGCAAAGCACAGAGGGATTATTGATGTCTGATTTTCAAATGTCAAATGCTTAGTCATGAACACCACTGATATCACTCCATTAGACAGAGATAGCTCTCTCTCACACACTCACACCCCTCCTGTCTATCTCTCACTTTCACCCTCTCTTAGTGGTGTTGGTAGACATGCTTAGCTGAGCGGAGAACTTTAAAAAAGACTAAATTCAGGAAGATGCTTCTAGCTACCCAAGACATTCAATTACAAGTGGGGATTTCAAGGCTTCAAACACAAGGCCGACCATTAGAGATGGGAAACATAAGGAATGTAATGATTCCAATTCCAGGTTCGAACGCATTTGACCACATGGGTGTTTACACTCCGAAAACAATCCGGTCGAATGTTTTTTCGACTACCTCTGGAAGTGGTTGAAAGTGGACAAGCTCAAAACCTTTTAGACCCCGTGTACCTGTATGTAGCATCGTCTACTTGTGATCCGATCGACTAAAAACGTATGTTTATGGCCTCGTATGTTTTTGATTCAGTAAAAAGTGTGTAATTTGTTTGTGAATCGTACCACATGTCTGTAGATTTGTCCTCATTGGTGGAAGAATGACCAGGCATGAACCATTGGTAACAAACATCATTCGGTTCTAGTGTTTTTGAAGTCATGGAACCCGGTCTTATTTCAGACTCAATCTTGTTCGCCACATTGTCACTGGAAGTCCATTAAACTACAGCACACCAGCTGGTCTGTTCCCAACAATGAGCCGCCCTGACCACTTTCTCATGGGTGGGTGGTCAAAAGTCAGTGACTCCGTGTAACTCCTGCAGGTCAAAGGTCGTGCCCAGGCCAATAAACAGCTAGAGAAGAGTTGTAATGCTCAGAAGTAATGGGAGTTAACCTCACAAAACAAATATCTGCACACCGGTTGGACAACTCAATCTACAGAAGAGGCCAAAAAGAAAAGAAACACAACCTAATTTACTTGCTCCTTCATTGGCAATCCTGAGATGATAGAGAACATTTGGCAATAAGAAGTTGACACCATCCATAATGAAGTACATACATTTGGATGTATGTAAATCGTGATGCTTGATGAAGGCTTTTTAAATCCATCATTCCCCCACATCGTCCTGTTTGTTATTGTTCCTGTCCGACCCCAATGCTCCAGGGGTCATGAACTCAAATAGTGCAGCCTATTCTCCAGAGGCTCCACTCTTTGAAAAGCCATTCAACCACAATCACACAAGTCACTATAGAGAAAGACAGCGAAAACAATGTGTTGCTGGCAAAAAATAAGCTGATAGTCCTTGTGGAGTCAGATATCTGAACTAGGGAAAGGAAAATTCTGCACATAGAGAAGGAAAAGAAATGAAAGGTAATTATTTAGTTTGAAGGAAAATGTGCCAGTTTAATTTAATGTGTGGAAAGCACAGCATTCTGATTAAAAATGATAAATGCATCAATATGAAAGAAAGGCTTTTTTTTCATAAACACTTTTTGTTATTCTGGTTGAAACTCTCATCATATCCTGATAGCAATCAATAATAGAAGTGGTCTAATTGTTTAAAAACAAAATTCAGTTATCTTCTGTGGAAGTCTCAGGACCAAATCATGTTCGTCCAATCATTGCATGCGGTCCGAATGCATTGATAGGATGTCCTACCTGCCTGTCAACATATGTTTTTTCATAACTCCACACACCTGCTCGTGCAGACATCACACGTCATCAGCGCTTTCCGTAAGGCTATCCAGAATTAGAGACGTCAGTCACCGAGCGCCACAAAGAAACAGCAGCCGCCTTTTACAGTTCCTTCTGAACTTCAAACAATGAGCTTATGCTGCGTTCATTTCTCATCATCACATCAAACGCCAAGCTTCGAAGGTGGTGTCTGTTTACCTGAAGCACCTGCCAGGAGAGATAAGGTGAAATTTACTGTAACTCATTCAAAGCTCCAAAGCCTTTGGGTGTCAGAGCAAACGCAGCTCTTCATGCGGTTCTTCTCTCTTCCTTCAACAGACTGATGAAACTGATGCCTGTGTTACTGTTACTGTAGGGGGGATACACATTTCACTGCAGTGGTTTATGTGTGGGATTTCATAGCACATGTCACCAGTGTTAACTACAATGACAACAAAGCCTGGGTTTGAATGAAACAGCAGAGTAAGGAATCGAAATAGGTGCAATGAAATTCCCTAGTCTATATTAGTGGTGGCTTACAGACAGAAAGATAAACCTCTGATAACCCTCAATGGTCAAAGAAAAGTATTTTCCTGATTTAAAAGACCACATAAATGCAGATATGTGGAAAAATAATAACAATTGAACAATGAATAAATTATTGAATTAAAGTAAAAAAAACTAAACACATTTAATACATAAGATAATATTTTAATATATTATATTACTTAAATAATAAAATAAAAAATATGAAAATATTCATGTATAGTATGTATCATAAAAATAAATACATAAATATTTTAATTATAAAATAATTTAATGAATTCTATTACTTAAAAAAACAAGATTTTTTTACATATATTATGTATTATAAAATAAATAAATTAAATTGATTTATTAATTAATAATAATATTATTAGTAATGAACACTTAACTTTAAATAAAATAATTTAATATATTATATTACTAAAATAACATAAGAATGTTAAAATATACATTTATACTATGCTTCATAAAATTAATAATTTATAAAAAAAAATAATATATTGTGATATTAGTAAAATAATTGTAATAAGAATATATATATTTACATTATGTATAATGAAATAAACTACAATGTACATTTCGTGAAGAAAATGTGAGTGGTGCTTGCAGTGGCAAAACTCAGCACTGGGCAGATGCTAATACAATTATCATTTCGCTAACATGATGCTTAAAAAAAGTTTTTTTTTTAGCTACATAAGGCAAACAGATAGTTTTAAAGTATATTTAGATACCCAAATCTATTTTATTTGTGTTCCATGCGGATATTTAATATTGATATATTTTAACTAATTTCCATTTTTATTTCTTTATTATACGTAAAGTCATAAGATTTCCTATAATTTTTGTGATATTTGGCAAAGCGAATTTGTAAGAAACAACGCGTCTGTCACTTTAAGAGTTGCACCGATCCAAAATATTTTCCCTGCAGCACTGAAAACAGCATGTGTCATCTCCCTTGAATGGAATCACATTAAAATATTTTTTTCTGTACGAGTCTTGAATGGTTTCAAATCATATTTTCTGTGAGCACGCTTTGGATGTGTGCGTGCGCAGAACATAAAACGGCGCGCGAGTCATCTCGCGCTTGAATGGTTTTAAGCCATATTACTGCAGCAGATTAGTAAAAAAATCTTTCACTTTGGTATAGAAGCATGAAATTTGGCACAGATACTCTCTAAGGGCCACTATTTTGGAAAAAGGTGTTGGCCAATCAAAAATTCAATGTGGCGGCCAATTTTCAAGATGGCCGCCATTGCCAAAGGCAAAGCCCCAACTTTTGTCCCCAACCTGCATCTCCTCCCGCAGCTTTTGTCACAGACCCACGAATGAGGCATCAAATCGTGCGGATTATTCGGAAATGGTGTGCTATGACTTTTATAAGTGATCGGGGGTACGATGTTCGCCCCAGGGGCGAAAAAGCGGCCGAAAAATCCCATAGACTTAACATTGCGACAAACTTTGACGATTCATAGCTCGGAGCGAGGATTTCGCAGAAACGTGCGGTTTACCACATTTGAAGAGGCTGGCAGGCTCTGTAAGAACATACCTCACAATGGGGTAAAAGTTGCACCCCTGGGGGGTAGGAGCTGCCCAAAGTTGCCCCATTGACTTACGATGGTGTAGGACGGCCCATGAAATTGTCACGTTATGAGGAAAATAAGGAAGACGAGGTTTCAAGTGCAGGAAGGTAAGTTTAATTAAATGACTACAAAACAACATGAAAACTGAAAACCAAAACTGCCCCGTAGGGGAAAACCAGAGAGCTATCAGGCAGACACAGGAAACACAAGGGAAACGGATAATAACAAACCAACACAGGACTGCAAACACAAGGAGACTAAATAGGGAACAAATGACAGAAGGTAACAAGCAAGACAGGTGAGGGAGATAATACAATTAACAGGTAACGAGATGGGAGGGGCTGACAATAGACAGGAGAGCACATGGCACAAAGGAAACACATGACAAGCCATGTGCTCACAATAAACAGAACTAGAACACAAGAACATGACAAACCGGGAATGTCAGACTTGTCACCAACTAAGATAAGACCAGACAGAAGTGACAGAACCCTGACATTACCCCCCCTCTAAAGGGATGCCACGTGGCGTCCCTAAAGAGAGACATAAAACCTAGACGGGAACAAAAACATACACAACCCAACACCACAGCAAACAAGTCAGATACACCAAAAACAGAGACCAAGAAGGGGGAAAAGGGGAGCCAAAACAGAACCAAAAATGAAAATCAATCAAGTCCCAAGCATTGACCAGGGAGGGATGGGAGGGTTGAGCCAGGGAGGGACGGGAGGGTTGAGCCAGGGAGGTTCAGGCATATCAGGAGTCCTGGCTGAGGTCCAGGGTGGTGCAGGCTGTGTAGGTTACCAGGGCGGAGCAGGCCCTTCGGGCGGCCATGGCGAAGCAGACGACCCATCGTGTGGCCAGGGCGAAGCAGACGACCCATCGGGCGGCCAGGGCGAAGCAGACGACCCATCGGGCGGCAAGGGCGAAGCAGACGACCCATCGGGCGGCCAGGGCGAAGCAGACGACCCATCGGGTGGCCAGGGCGAAGCAGACGACCCATCGGGCGGCCAGGGCGGAGACGACAGTCCATCGGGCGGCCAGGACGGAGACGACAGTCCATCGGGCGACCAGGACGGAGACGACAGTCCATCGGGCTGCCAGGACGGAGACGACAGTCCATCGGGCTGCCAGGGCAGAGACGACAGTCCATCGGGCGGCCAGGGCAGAGACGACAGTCCATCGGGCGGCCAGGGTGGAGACTTATCCTCGGGCGGCCATGGCGGAGGAACAGGAACAGACCCTGGCTCAGGCACAGGAAAAGACACCGGCACAGGAACAGACACCGGCTCAGGAACAGACACCGGCTCAGGCACAGAAACAGACACTGGCTCAGGCACAGGAACAGACACCAGCTCAGGCACAGGAACAAACACAGGCTCGGTGGCGGCCATCTTGTCCGGAGACACTGGATCGGCAGACGTGACGTGAACGGTCCCTAGATCGGCAGACGTGACGTGAACGGTCCCTGGATCGGCAGACGTGACGTGAGCGGTCCCTGGATCGGCAGACGTGACGTGAGCGGTCCCTGGATCGGCAGACGTGACGTGAGCGGTCCCTGGATCGGCAGACGTGACGTGAGCGGTCCCTGGATCGGCAGACGTGACGTGAGCGGTCTTTGGATCGGCAGACGTGACGTGAGCGGTCTCTGGATCGGCAGACGTGACGTGAGCAGTCTCTGGATCGGCAGACACCATGTGCTTCTTCCATGCATGCAACACCGCCAATGCATAGAACGAAAAGACCGCTCTTTTGGCCATGGCAGGACTGAAGATGGGAATGGTAGGCTCCGGAATAGTCTTCCTCCTCCGCCGTTTGCGAGGTCGCGGTGGTGCTGCAGCCTATTTGGCCACCACCGGACTTGAGACCCCCGACGTTGAGTCCTCCCGGACCACCGGGTTAGGGACGCCAGCGGGTCGCTCGGGGACGGCCTCAGGGACGCCAGCGGGTCGCTCGGGGACGGCCTCAGGGACGACAGCGGGCTGTTCGAGGACCGCCTCTGGGACGACAGTGGGCTGTTCGGGGACTGCCTCCTGAACGACCACGGCCACCTCTGAGACCGCTGCAGTTTTCCACACTGGAGGGTCCCTTTGTGGATCCAGGGTGTTTATGAAATTCTAGAAGTCCAAGCTCTCCATCACCGCCATATCCATGACATCGACGGGCTCGTCAAGGGCGAAGTTAAAGAGATCCTTGAGAGCCATCTCACCCAGCTCCAGCCCCTCTGCAGCGGAGCTGAACTTCAGGGCAAAGTCTCTCACCTTAGTTCCCTTCTGGCGAGGAGCACACAAGGAGGTAAACTTCATGATACATTCGTATTGTGGGCATGAAGTTGGTAAGACTGGTGGCTCGAAAATAAGGAAGACAAGGATTCAAGTGCAGGAAGGTAAGTTTAATTAAAAGACTACAAAACAAAATGAAAACTGAAAACTGCCCTGTAGGGGAAAACCAGAGAGCTATCAGGCAGACACAGGAAACACAAGGGAAACAGATAATAACGAACCAACACAGGACTGCAAACACAAGGAGACTAAATAGGGAACAAATGACAGAAGGTAACAAGCAAGACAGGTGAGGGAGATAATACAATTAACAGGTGACGAGATGGGAGGGGCTGACAATAGACAGGAGACCACATGGCACAAAGGAAACACATGACAAGCCATGTGCTCACAATAAACAGAACTAGAAAACAAGAACATGACAAACCGGGAATGTCAGACCTCTGTCACCAACTAAGATAAGACCAGACAGAAGTGACAGAACCCTGACAGAAATTGGCAGTCATACACATTGCATAGGGATTTTGTATTGAACATAGCTCTGGATCACAGTGTCATAGAGACAAGGGGACGGGCTCATTTTACTCAGACGACCAATCAGTCTCTCATCATTGTGAAGCTATTAAGCCACGCCCTATCAACCATTTACAGCACCTTAGCAACAAGTTCCATTGACTTCCATTGAAAGAGATAAAAGGGATATCTCTGGATAGAAGTATCATAGAAAAATGAGTGTGGTCTCGTTTTACCCGGGGCAGCAAACATTCAATCATGAATTACCTGAACACTTCTACCCCCTCCCTAGCAACCATTGTTGAGCATCTTAGCAACCAAAATCCAAAGAGGTATATCTTCTATTCTGAATGTCACAGAGACATGGGAGTTGGTTTATATCATTCATAGTGACACGCAGCCTTTAGAGTTTCATGATTGGCAGCTGCCAAGCCACTCCCTAGCAACCAAAGAGAGTACCCTAGCTACCATTTTGCAAGACCTATACTGCCCTACAAAGGCAGAAGACCTTAACTCGCTAGAGTGTGGAACTAAGAAAAATGACTTTAAAGATTTGTAGTTGTCCCGCCAAATTAATTATAGGTAGGACACTGGAAATCTGGCAATTAGATGTTTAAGTAATGAAAATTATCTACATAAAAAAATCTTGAGCTCAAACTTGACTTTTGACCACTATTTTAAAGTAACTGTACTGTTGTCAGCAAAAAGTGAGAAGTCATGCCAAGGCAAAAGACAGTAACTTCCACATTATCAATATTTGGTTGCTGATCACCATTAACAAAATCATTATAGTAACACCTGTATAAAATCTAGTGATCATGGCATTTATTTTGAATGATTTACAATTACTTCTACTTATTGTGCTTTGGTTGCATTCTGGTGGCTCTATTAATTCATTAGACATGACAAAATACTTCCGTAGCGGTAAAGAGTAGGCTATCTTCAAGTGGTACTGAGTGGCATAAGACTTGCTAAACACGCGTTCAAAATGATCACGATAAAACAGATCCTCGCGCACATTCGACCTGGAGACTGATTTATAGCAGTGGATCTGAAAGACGCATACTTTCACAGACGCTTACAGAGATTCGTGTTCAAGGTGTCACGCTCCTCGTCTGTTCACGAAAAGTAGCCTATGCAGTGCTTTCCCCCTTGAAACTCTGGACTACCTAGACAACTAATGCATTTATAGCACAACCTTCTGTGTTCTGCGTCTTTTCAGTATGCGGTGGTTTCAGCTGCCTGTCTGCCCTATTATTGTGCTTGTGCACTTCGCTCGTCCCGCGGATTTATTCCGGACGCTGTGATTGTATAACCTGCTTGTAAAGGCTGAGCTGGTCTGATGTTGTATGCACCAGCACTTGCTTCATTATGTTGTATGCACCATACCCTTGATGCTTCATTATTATCACTCCCTGTGATGTATTAGTTCCGCGTCGGCTCGACCGTGTTCAGGGCGGCAAAGTTTTGGCACTCTGCCAGCTAGATGCATGATTGTTTCAACCAGGTCCGGTACCCGAACTGGGTGAGGCGGGGCTTTAGTTCTTTGTTGTATTCACCAGTCTGTCTGTCTTATGCACTTCCATCACTGTCTGGTTTGGTTCAGCTACCAAATCAGACATCAGGAGACTACAACGGACAGTCCGGACTGCGGAGAGGATCATTGGTGCCCCCCTGCCAACCCTCCAGGACCTGTACTCTTCCAGAGTGAGGAAGAGAGCAGGTAAAATCATCACAGACTCCACTCACCCTGGACACCTCCTGTTTGAACTGTTACCGTCAAGACGGCGACTCAGATCACTGGCCACAAGAACATCTCGGCACAGGAACAGTTTCTTCCCACAGGCCATTTCCCTCCTGAACAGTTAACACTCCTCCCAAGGCATATGCCTTAAGTGCAATACTCCCACTGTTTAGTGCAAATACCCTACAACTCAGGTGATACTTATATGTAGATTTATTTATTTATAATATTCAAAACACTGTAAATATGTTCATAATCTGTAAATCTGAAAATGTCTATTCTGACTAAACCCAACTGTGATACTTTTATTCTCATAGATTTATATTTTAATTTTTTATTCTTATAATTTGTAGTATTATGTTTCTTGTTGTATTTGTATTTGTATATGTCCACTGGAAGCCTCAGTACCAAAAACAAATTTCTTGTGTGTGCAAGCACACTTGGCAATAAAGCTTTTTCTGATTCTGATTGTGATTCTGCTACGGCATGTGTAACACTTTTCTGTCAACTCTGCATATATCCTTCGCGATCGATATCACACGTTTGTCGATGGAGCGGGTTAAGAGCATACTATCTGACCGCATTAGTGCAGGACAAGGCTCTGAGGACATCAGAAGTTACAGGGACTGATGGCAGCTGTAAGTACACAGGCCAAAAATGTGCCAAAAATATCAATAACTCATTTTCAACCAAAAACGAAGTTACGGTCTTTTGCCTTTGCACGGCAGCATATCTCTGCATCAGAACATCGTATAGAGATGGGTTGGCTCTTTTGACTCATGCTAGCAAACAGAAGTTCCAACATGCTACACATGCTAGCTGTGAACAGCTACATGCTAATAGCGATTAGGTAAGTGCTAAATCATACCAAGAAAATGCTAAGAACTCCAATAGTGACCATCTGTGACAACTACTAACCAGCTAGTAACACCATAGCAACCACCCAGAATACCCTAGCAACACCATAGAAACCACCAAAAAACACCCTAGCAATCGCCTAGCAACCCCCCCAGAACACACTAGCAACCAACTATCATCACCCTAGCAACCACCCAGAATACTCAAGCAACTGCCTAGCAATGACCTAGCAACCACAGAATACCCTAGCAACCGCATAGCAACACCATAACAACCACCCATAATACCCTAGCAACTGCCTACCAACACCATAGCAACGACCCAGAACACTCTAGCAACCACCTAGCAACCACCTGAACACATGAATAAGCCATATCTCGGCACCAGAACATCATACAGACATGTTTGTTGGCTCGTATGCAATCATGTACCACACCCTAGCAACCGAGTGGCGAGTTGAACCACTCACGTCACGTGGTCACCATCTTGAATTTTTGAGTGGCACACACCTTTTTCCATGATAATGTTCCTTGAAGAATATTTGTACCAAATTTCATGATAGCATCACCATTTGAACAAAATATGTAAGGATTCAAAAAAAATGGCGGCCATTTTGAAAAATTATTGCCACTGTTTTCCAAAAAAAACATTCTGAAGAGAGTATTTTCACAAAATGTTATGCCTACATGATATCACTGTTTGAACGATTGACATAATGAGCATTTGACAGAAATAGCGGCCATCTTGAAAAAATGTCCGCCATGTTTAATTTTTGGGTGGCCAACGCCTTTTTCCCAAAAAGTGACCCTTGTAGAGTATCTGTGCCAAATTTCATGCTTCTATACCAATTTGAATGATTCTCTTGAAATATGCCATTAATCTGCTGCACTATATCGAATGCTCTCAAAGGAATCAACATTTTAATTTTATAACAAGTATCCGATTCCTGACCTCAAGTTTTCGACTCCAGACCCTATAGGGGGTATTACTATAGTAATGTGAGGACACTTGAACAAATAATTTCACACACTTGGAAAAATGTTCTTTATTTGAATGGGTGGGTGGCTCTTAAAAGAGCCATTGTTGCTGCCCTTAAAAGGACATTTAGTGGCTTCATCTTCAGAGTTCCACCTCCACTCTCGGAGGTTGCTCAGCTAAACCTCCTTTTCATCTCAGGTGGACTCCGTCTCTGGACAAGAAGCCAGACACCGCCCCGTTGAGCCACCAGTTTAATGCCATAGCCAGTCCTGCCAGTCTGACATCTCCAATTCAGATGGGGCAGATCGTCAGAAAACACGAACCTGGTTCTGGGAAACATCTGGAAGACTTCGGCCAGGTCAGTCTTTTCCCGAAGGAAATCCAGGCTGTCGCAGCCCTCCCGACACAAACTGTTCCCACCGAGGTGAATTATCTGGATGTCTGGAGCTGGAGCTTTGGACCTGAAAGAGTCCCAGAGTCTACCCTCTGCCGTCCCAGTCCCAGGTGATCTTGCAGCGAAGACCAAGGTTTCTGTCCAGGCGCTGCTCACAGTCACAGCATGTTGTAACTTAAGAGAGCGTATTTTATCTCCCTCATCTGAAATCGAATTAGCAGCAGCCTACAATAGTAAGGCATACATTTCAAAATAAGAGTCCCGGTGTATTCGGTTTTCTTAATAATTAAAAGTCACACATTATGTATAATTTTCTTTCCTGGTCAATGAACTGTATAATTTAATTTCCATGTAATTAATAGTAATCCTTCTGTTTAGGATGGTCTGTCACAGGAAGGAAAGTCTAAGAACATTAACGTTACTTGACACATTTTTCAATAGATATAGATTTTACTACCGGTACAGACGTGACTGAATATGAATGCATGTTTTTATTCTTTTCAAAACTCTTTTTTTGATTGATCGTTGATATCCTGTTCATATGCGGACATGTTGTTGTCTTGATTTTTAGGTATATAAAGCTTATTTAAATGTAAGCTTTTAAATGACCATCTTAAAGTACCATCTGTGAATACACCTGGATCTTCTCTGAAGTTCGCAAGAAAGTATTCTCAATGTGCAGTATTCTTAATGTCCATTGAGTAACATTCAATAAAGACAAAAGTGCTGGATGTGCCAATTCACACACAATGTTTATTTAAAAGATTTAGAAAAAAACATCTTAAAGGTACAGTTGCAACACCATCCAGTTTAATACTAAGGGCCCCATCAGTGTTTTTTTGCTAGTTTCAGCCTGACACAGTTTTCATTTTCACGTCCTGCGCCACGTTGTTTAAATAGCAAATGCATTTGTGCACCCATGGGCTGCTGGTCTGAAAACGAGATGTGTTCAGGCGCATTGTTGACGCGTTGCTATTTTGAGGCAACTGAAATAGACTGCGCCATTGACCAACAAAAACCTGGTCTAAAGTCAATGGCGCAGTATTTTATTTGTTATTTAAAGAGTGCGTTAGTTATGTGCACTTATAGGCGGGTCCACAACGCGCGCACACTTTGTCCCGTAGATCCGTAGATTCGTTGATTCGTTTCCTCACTAGAGACGCATTCAGTTTTTCAGCTTGCAAATTCCGCCATGTAAATAGCGAATCCGCCATGGGGCAAAAGCAATAGGCTTTTAAAGAAAATGGGAGATGAGACTCTGATTGTTTTTTTGCACGTTACGCCCAAAACACACCCATTACTCATTAAGAGCATAGGGACAACCCCTTTAGTGTGCGCCGACCATTTTTCCTGTCGTTAAAGGGATAGTTCACCCAAAAATGAAAATTCTGTCAGTATTTACTCACCCTCATGTTGTTCCAACCCCGTAAGACCTTCGTTCATCTTCGGAACAGGAATTAAGATATTTTTTGATGAAATCTGAGAGCTGGATCACTCCTCCATACTAGTCCATAGGCTTCTTGAGGGATTGAAACTTGCCGGCCCCGAAAAGTTATTAAAGACATCGTTAAAATAGTCCAAGTGACTACAGTGGCTCAATATTAAGTTTATCAAGCGACGAGAATACTTTTTGTGCGCAAAAACAAACATAAATAACGACTTTATTTCAACTATTCATTTCCTTCTCTTTGGGCCTCTAGTCAGTTAAACTAGTGTAATTGTGTAGAGCTACGTCACACGTAGGCTCACTATTGGCCGACGCTGGTCATGTGTGTGATGCGTGTGACGTACAATAACAGATCATACGCTGTTAAACTAGTGAACTGACTCGAGGCCCACAGAGAAGGAAATTAATAGTTGAAATAAAGTCGTTATTTTTGGGGTTTTTACGCACAAAAAGTGTTCTCGTCGTTTGATAAACTTAATATTGAGCCACTGTAGTCACTTGGACTATTTTAACGATGTCTTTAATAACTTTTCGAGGCCGGCAAGTTCAATCCCTGAAGAAGCCTATGGAATAGTATGGAGGAGTGATCCAGCTCTCAGATTTCATCAAAAATATCTTAATTCGTGTTCCGAAGATGAACGAAGGTCTTACGGGGTTGGAACAACATGAGGGTGAGTAAATTTGACTTGACTTAAATACTGACAGACTTTTCATTTTTGGGTGAACTATCCCTTTAAATTAGCAAAAGTGGATTCAGATACGCCCTAAGTGCACTTGCGCCGTGCGCTTATGACCATGCGCTTAGATCGTTAAAATAAGGCCCTAAGGGTCAGCAAGAGGATCAAAAAACATAATGTGTAACTATATGATGATAACATGATTTTTAGTACAACAGTACACTAAAATCATTTAAAAATAAGAGTTCGGTGTTCTATGAACCATATTGTAACTTTCAAAACTAAAACGTCCAATCCAAAAAGACATTTATTGATGCAATATGTTATTGAAGGCATTCTGAAGGATGTCTTAAGGTATACATTAATGTCTTAGAGTCATCATGAAATCAAAATGGACAATTCTTGTTTTTTATGGAATATTGCAGTATTTATTAGAAATGATCTATCCGTGCCCATGATTTTTCTCTTAATTCATGTGCCTCATAATCTTTAATTAAAATAACTTCCCCTCCCTCTTGCTGCGACATCTCTTCTCTTCTCTGATGATGTGTTTAGTGGCGTGAGGGCGGGGCAACCTGTCACTCACATGAGGTCCACCAATAGCAAACCACAATCATCCAACCATACAATCAATTCCCAATGGACAAAATCAAGTCCCGCCTTACATTTTTTTCTTGTTCGAAAAGCCGCTTCAATTCAACAAAAATCTATTTCGGTCCTCAGAGATCATTTTCCATAGTAAAGAAAAATTATATACATAATCGAAAAAGGTGTAGGCTTTTTGTATTTTTTTTTTGTGTGTATTTTGTATTAGTTCTTGCCCTTTTTTTCTTGTTTCTTGTTTCTTGTTTTAAATATATATACATTCCTCTTAGTTTATACCTAATTTTACTCAAGTTCAATGAAAGTCGATTATCATTGAACCGTCTTTTTAAGACCATCATTTCAATTTCCACTGTATTTAGAAGCTCTTCCAATTTTTTTTCCCAACAATATAAATTTGTTATCAGCAAACAATACCATTTTTTTATTTTAGACACTTTACAAATATCATATATATACAATACAAACAATATGGGGCCTACCACCGAACCCTGTGGAACCTTTGCTTCCTTCAGATATACGTCACAATAGGGAAGAAAAGACTATTGCATTTAACGTTTCATGCCGACTTTAAAGGCACATTACAAAAGAGTGGAGAATGGTCATGAGAAACTACATAATGTTTTGGTTGTAAGTGGACCACAGGAGGGGAGGGGGGTACTAAAATCCAAAAAAAATGACAATATGAACCCTTTAAGGGAAAAAATGACAATACTACAAGAGCAGCTCTGAGGCCTTTCCGTGCACTGCTGCAGAACGCTCACAGCGCAACTCCTACAGCACTGTCATTAGTCTATCTGAGAACACGCCGCCAGGGCAATTTCTCTCCGCTCAGAACCCAATTAAAGCTCTCTGTATGTTTCTCACTCCCAGAGGCCTGTTTGGCAGATGGTACAACCCATCAATGGGCACAGCTGCAGCCCAGACCCTAACAAGCCTGGCATTAGTGCGGGTATTACTGAGATCAGGGTGCTAGAGACCCTCATCTCCACCTTATTCTGGCCTGTCAGCCATGATTAGCATTTGAGCGTAGATGTGTAACTAAGGTCTATGTGCTCGTAAACACATTCAGATGTGTTTGAATGGACACATACATGGAAAAGGGTTTAGTGTGCCAGAGTCTCACAGCAGATTCAGGCCTTGGCAACCTGTCCGGAGGATTAGAAGCTCCATCCAGCCTGATTCCCTCAGATCACACATGATCCGTCTGCTGCCCCTCCATCCCGATCAAGACCCTTCAACACACGCTCGTCCTTTCACCTCAGACCTGGATCGCCTGTTCTTTGTTAATGATTTGAGTCAGTCATGTCGCTAATAACGTGAGTGTTAGTGCAGCAAAAAATCACCTGAGGCAGATTTTTCTACAATTAGCAAATCTTCCACCAGTTATTAAACAGCTCTCTGGAATACTCGATTCTGATTGGTCATTGGTATTCTAATTAAATGCAATAAATGTTTTTTAATTATCTCACATAATAAAATCATTTATTTACAAAAATGCAATAATATAAATCAAATATTTGTATATTTATGTATTTGATTTATTAAAATATAAATAAATAAATAAATGTTTATAATGGTGTTCAATTATAAAACTGACTATTGTCTCAGTAGTTTAATGTCATTTGTATCAATCCATATAATAAAATAATTTCAAAACCAAATCAATATTTCATAAAATAAAAATATAATATGATAATATAATAATTAAAGGAGGAGGATATATATACATATATGTGTGTGTGTGTGTGTGTGTGTGTGTGTGTGTGTGTGTGTGTGTGTGTGTGTGTGCACTAAAGTAAAACCCCGCCCCCTATTCAATATTCTATTTCACTTGGAAATACATCACAACACAAAGTCTAAACATTCAGTCCCATCAATCATCATTACAAGCACACAATATAAGCAGCAGACACTGTCATCATCCCATTGACAAATTCTTCCAGCAGCCCTCCTCCTCCTCCTCCTCCCTGTCTCTTCCTCTAATTCTCTTTCCTTCTATGTGCAGTAACTGTAATAGGTTTTTTTTTTAACTCTGAGCTCCAGCCGAGCCTTGGGTTCGAGCCTCCTGCAAGGGCAGCAAGCCAAGTTAGTTTACTATTAACCTTTAAGGTGAACAGGTGAGCAGGTGAACTTGTGAATCTATATTAATCAAATATGATGAATCTATAGATAGAGACTTTCCCAGTGAAATTTGAATTTGGTCTAATTGTAAATGTTAGCTGTTTTTGGGGTGGGCTGGTTCAGGAACTGCTACGTGGAGAGGGGCTTTAGCAACAATATCCATCGCCCATTCCCTCCAGCCATCTGTGCTTGCATCTGAGCCCGGGCTGACAGGCTTCACACTTACCGAGTGTGAAATTAGCATGTGTGTGTAATGTGTGTGTGTGTGTGTATGTGAAAAACACTGAGGGTGGGGGGAGTTTGATTAAATCGGTTGAGGTACGTGTGTGTTCTCGGTGGTGTCGTGACTGTGTGAGTGTGTGTTGGGTCCCTGTGGAACGCACAGGTGTTCGGGTCGACTCTCAGTGGCCTGGAAAGCGTTCGAAGGGAATCCGATCTGTGATGGTCCTTCCCTGAATTATGCTAATTAACCTTCGCCCCCAGGACATCACTCTCCAGTATCAGGGTGAGTTGTTCACGTCAACAAATGGCCGTAATTGAGCATTGAACTTCGCTCAGCAGTTTGTGCAACCTGACCCTTTAACTGTGACCTCTGGTTTTGTGACCACGCTGACATCTGCCTTCAGTTGGGAATTAATCACGGGTTACGTTCAGGAACGGAATGCTAGCGTACTGCTTACTGTGGCATATACACTGAATACTGCATTGTTTTTTTAAGTATGTAAATGTAATGTTAAATTTTGACGTTGAAGTACTAAAATAACTCAAATTAAAAAACTGAAATAAAAATGAATTAAAGCTAAAAAAGTAATAAAATAAAATAAAAAAATACTAGAAATGAAGCCCCCCCCCCCCCCAAAAAAAAAAACAAGTGTGTGTGTGTGTGTGTGTATATATATATATATATATATATATATATATATATACACAGGTCCTTCTCAAAAAATTAGCATATCGTGATAAAGTTAATTATTTTCCATAATGTAATGATAAAAATTAAACTTTCATATATTTTAGATTCATTGCACACCAACTGAAATATTTCAGGTCTTTTATTGTTTTAATACTGATGATTTTGGCATACAGCTCATGAAAACCCAAAATTCCTGTCTCAAAAAATTAGCATATCATGAAAAGGGTCTCTAAACGAGCTATTAACCTAATCATCTGAATCAACTAATTAACTCTAAACACCTGCAAAAGATTCCCAGAGTGCTGTATCAAGGCACCTCAGTGGGAAGTAGTGGGAACTCAACTCTGCGTCAGATGTTGACTCTAAGACACCGCTGTCTGAGGCACTTGTAAATTCACGCCAATACTATTGGCCGACACAGTGCAATGACGACACACCAAGTGTATAAAAAGGATGCCTGCAAACACGTCATCAGCTTCTTTATCTTCAGGAAGCTGCTTGTGTGTGTGCTGTGTAAAAAGAAAGCAGTGTGTGTGAAGAAAACGAAAAAGAAAAATGGTGAGCAAACAATTTAAAAAAATGTGTCCCTCCTTGCCCAGGTTATATTACACCTGGCGATGGACACGGGTTGTGTGTGATTTGTTTGGGAGCAGAACATGCACGTTCATCCCCCGAGAGGACTAGATGCGTTTACTGTGGCTGCTTCCGAAAGTTTAGGTAGCTTCATTTGCCTCATTGCCTTATTACTTTGCCGGCAATGTTTGCGCACGAATGTACATCACAAAGCTGATTTCTGAGGTATCTAGGCTGATTGGCAAATCATATGCGGCGGTAGTTCAGGCTTGTGGTGCCTTTCACACCATGGCTGTGCTACAGGCCCACCAGGCTGACCTACTCAAAGACCTGGACCAGGGTGAAGGTCTATTTCCCATGGACCTGGCCCTCCGCGCCACTAAGCAGGCGGCTTTCGGCACCACTCTCTCCTGGAACAAGTTCTTGGAGAGAACAGAAGAAGGGGAGCATGGCTGCTCGAGCCCCTTCTCTGAGGAGTAGGGGGAAGAGATGCTGCGCTGGGAGAAAGCCGGAATCAGACCGGAGGGCCGTGATTTCGGCGAGAAGGAAAGGAAAGATAGGCGACTAAGTAAAACTTGGGCTCTCGCCCTTCTGTTTCCCTTCCTGGTTTCTTTAGTCTGCTTCAGTTCTTGGTGCTCTCCGGTGGGTATCCAGTGAGGTGGAGCTGACAGGTGAATAGACAGACATGTTACCTGTCACCCTCCTAATATTCCAAGGAGTAGGGGTTAGGGGCTTATGCTCCCTGGGGGTATCTTATATAGGCCTTCCTCATCCTTTTTGGCAGGGTATTTAACCCCCTTAGGTTGAGTTTGACAGATAAAATCTGTCATCTTCCCCTGGCAGGGGCTGGCATGAGTAGAGCTTGACAGTTGAGATCGAGTAGGGGACTTCCCATAAGTAGGATTATGCTCTTTGTATACAGGTTGGCCCTGTCTTAACAGGGTACTCAAAGGTTGGACTCATTCTCTGTTGCCTCCCCAGATCAATAGTCTGGAAGTTGGGAATTCACCCTTCGGTACGCTCCTCCCTTAGGCTTGTGCTCAGGTCTGGGAATATATGTGAAGTTGCTGCATGCCACTCTGTATTAGCTATCGCCTGGTTCGGCTGATGGATGTGCTTCTATGGACTTAACTAAGGCTTTGTCTATACTTTCCACTGTTAGTTCTGCTCTTAGGGACTCTGGGCTATCCTGTAGCTGTGGCTCGGACTGATCTAATGCAGGAGTCCCCATTTCAGAAACGATTGAGCATGGGAGCTTGGGGCTCTTTCCTAACACCTGTAGCACTGTACATAACCCAAAGATGTTTTTAAATGGTTTAAGGAAATCAATTTACTTAAATGGTTTGAGTTACCATAACTTGTTAGGTTTTTTAGGTCAACCAAGATCCGAAATCTCTTTACAATGTGTTCAAAAGTCATAAGAAAGAGTCCCCCATATACACACATATTTGTACACACAGTAGTACAATTCCATTTGATTGAACTTTATTAATCCATTGAAGCGTAGTACCTAGTTATTACCCAGTTATTGTAATTCCTATAATAAGTATACTGTATAGTATGTACATGGGGAACAGGACTGTGGAATAATGTGCTACCAATAATCTTTAATACAGGTCTATATATTAAATGTTCCATAAACGTTTCATCAAACAGATTCAACAACAGAGTTTTTGAGTGTTATTCAAGGATTCATTAAATAAACGGCTGTCAATTCTTTGTGAATATAGACATGATCAAAACATTTCTATGACCAAGAAAAAACATTCGGGAATGTTCGCAAATAACATTTCCATTATTTAATGAGAGTTTAGAAAACGTTCTTGGAAAATAAAATTGGCGGGTCAGGAGTATCAAAAAGCAGTTTTAGTGTGCATGGTCTCCTATCTTTTGTTATGGCCCTGAGTCAGTCATAACAATGTGTCAAACATATTCATGGAGGCTTAATAAATGTAGTGCACTTTGAAAGGCTAGAACACTTGACTATCCTCAAGATGTAAAAGCTTGTGGGAAGAAACAAAGCTTTACAGTAAGGCATCTGACTCAGCGAAAGCTGAGAACTCTCTAAATATCTATGTAGGGTGTAAAAATGTATTGGATTTATGTTAACATTTATAATTTTAAGAATGTTATAAAAGATCTATATTTGTGGTTAAGTAAAAACAAAAAAAGGGTCTAACATCCCATCATGAGATCACGGCCCACAGGTCTCGTAAGCAAGACTCCAGCTCAGCTAACAGCTCATCCGTCAGCATCTCCAGCTGATTTCTATTAGGAGTAACCATTAGCCCTCTCAGTTCAGCCTTTTACTGCAGGAGTAAGTGAGTGCCAGTGAGATGTCATGTCAAAACCAATCTCACAACAGCCTCCAGAAATACTTTGTTGTTAGTTTGTGTTAGCATTGTGCTCTAGAATACAAAAGATATGAGAGAACCTCTTGAAAAAAGACTACAATTGTATCCACATTTTCAGGACACACTTAGTTAAACACTGAGGTCAATTCACTTTGCCTTTTACAGGATTCATAAAACCCAAATGCAGCACCAAGGGGTTATTTAGCATTATTTTACACTGAAACACAGTGTGAGGGTTATTTGCACATCATTTTGCATACATTTTGATCTATGAAACAAAATGTGTAACAATGTTTGCCGTTATTGCTATTGAACTAATAACATAAACTATATAAAATTCAAACAACTAGTCTAAACTTTATTAGTCTATCCCTGCTGAAAAAAACCAGCATTGTTGGTCACCAGCATTATGTATGCTTTGCATGCTAGGACCAGTATGGGAGACAGCATAATGCTTTGTATTCTGGGACCAGCATGGGATGCTGGTTACTGGTTTGTTGGTCCCCAGCATGTAAAAACCGGAGTGCTGGTGGTTTTGCTTGAGAGCATGGCTATGCTGGTCCACCAGCTTGACCAGCACAAACCAGGACCAACATGAGATTCATGCTGGTTTGTACTGGATTATTCAGCAGGGATACGTGCAAACTAGTGGTAGGAAAACAGATTCATTTCACCAATCAGTTCATTTGAAATGAACAGTATAACAGATCTTAAAGTCATGATGAAATCAAAATTGACAATTCATGGGGAATTGATTGGATGGTCTGTTATTGGTGGATCTCATGTGAGTGACAGGTTGATCCCGCCCTCACACCACTAAACACATCATCAGATAAGATAAGAGATGCTGTTGCAAGAAGGAGAGGAAGTTATTTTGAATAAAGATTATATTAGGGCAACTGAATAAAAAAAAAAATTGTACGCACAGATAAATCATTATAAATACTGCAATATTCCAAAAGAAAATTGTGACTTTAAAGTCCAACTTAAGTGCCTTGAAACGTGCAGCGTTATTCAATTTCAGTGCTGAAAATAGCTTTTTTTTCTTTTTAAAATAGCCAATAGCGCAATAGCGCTTCGTTTATATCAAAGCTCGGCCAGAGTCGTTGAGCTCATTAAAGTTGCAGTTTCCTCCTAATCTGTAACCATTACTCTTTCTATTCTCCTCCATATCACTTTAAAATATAGCATTCTGTGCAGAATTCAAAAGGGTCCGATACGCTTTCTGGTGTGCGCCGACTCGCACTATGGAACGGAGCAGATGTGCGCGCTATAGCGGTTTGCATGACACTAACGTGAAACTTGATTCGTCCCAATGGAAAGCGTATTTACACTGTCTGAATAGTTCCCTATCCCCTATATAGTGGACTGTGTGCCATTCACCATATAGAAAATAGTAATTGTGTGAACAAGTGACTAATTTCAGCCGCAGCTTCAGCATATTAATAATTTAGGGCGCTGAGCTTTAGATTCTAGAGCATTTGATTGGACAGAAAATCTGATGACAAGCTGAAGTGCAGAGTGATGTCATCAAAATCACTATTACATATTAGTGAGTGAGAGACTGTAAGTTTTGAATGCTTATAACTTCTAAATGCGAATTTGACATTGTTTTGGAGCAAACTAGCTTATAGATAACAATATTCATTCTAAAAGGCAAAACAATAGTAAGGCTATACCAACACTGGTTGTTTGTAATTTCAGCATGTCATCCTTATAGTTTTTATTGTCAAACTCTCACAGTCGAGCGATTCACAAATTATTCTGTCAAATCAATAAAAAGAATCGATTCAAAAGAAGAATCGATTCATCATTAATCAGAACTCTGTGAAACATTCAAAATCATTCATGTATCAATATATCAACTCTTAAATGTGTAACACTCTTAATTTTCCCTTATAAATGTATCAAACTAAAAAGTATAATATAATATTATGATTATATTGTATTAATATTATATAATATTTAAATACAATGTTTAAACACACTGTATGGGAAAATAATTGATAATGTCCTGGCAGAAAATTTTCCATTAAGTTTTAAATCAATACAGAAAATTTCTTCATATTAGCAAAGTACATTGGGCCATATTTCTACAGACGTTTCTTAGAGTGTAATATTAAAATAAAGTATAAAATTGTCCATGTCACTTACATCTTTTTTATAGCACCTAAGTTCCAGGTATTTGGTACTATGGATCCATGTTTTGACACATATTCGCCTCTGATAATTATGTCTAGTCTTCAGCCACAAGTCAAACATCTGTGTTTCCTGTTCTAATTGGCTCTTGTGGCCTCAGGTTTGTACTCTTGTCCAGGTGTCATAGTGTACAGCAGTGAAGATGGGCTGAACTTGAGGCTAATTGGTGTTAATTCACCATCTGTTGAACAACGAAGCAGAAGCTCTCTGGCCTGAGGCAACATCAACATCACGGTTCAAGAAGTCAGGAAAAATTAATAATAATAAAAATCATATACCCCCCCCCCCACACACACACACACACACACACATATATATATATACATATATATATTTATATATATATATATATATATATATATATATATATATATATATATATATATATATATATATTGTATGTGTAACATCTAAATTAACTAGCTTTGTTCAAGTCAAAACTAACATCACTGAATCAGCTTAAATACATTAATTTTAAATACAATTAATTTGAATAGGTTACTTTTTTTATTTTAATCTAGTGTTTTGTAGTCATCATTCCTATGTATGTTTATGTTCAGTTTGGCTGTGTTTTAGTTTGGTTTGCCCTGTCTGCCTGCCCATCTGTATTCACTAGTTAGTTTCCTTGGTTACTGATTATGTTACACACATGTTTCAGTTTCTGTTCATTACTGTGCGTTCACACCGCCGCCAGCGAGAGCGGCAAAATTCGCTCTCGCCAGCGACGCTGTGCAAAGATTCGTGGACGCTCTGATGCTCTGACGTAGATCGAATGCTTGGTCTTTTTTAAAACTTCATTTAAAGGGGCCGCAAAGCAAACAAGGATGTCGATCGTTATTTTTGCAGAAAATTGATCGATGGAAAGAACTTAACAATTATAGTGACATGTTTGCTAACGAAATAAACCAATTAAAAGCCATGTGTGTGGTGTGACTTTTGTGTTCATGGTTAAGTTATATTCTAATTTACATTCCCGCAGAAAAAAAGTGTATTAGCGTGAAAATCGCCTATAGTTGCGCGCCTTCTTATCAAATTCAAATGATCAACCTCTCCTCTATTTTGCTTGGGAACTAATGTGGTCGGAACCAAAGTTTACAGGACTGCGTTCTCTGGAGTCCTCTCAAACGGAGCACTTCTACATTCCGATTCGTTTCCGCCGGTTGCCACCGAACCGCGTCATTACCATAAAGTTGACCAGATTTCAACTCTCCTCGCCGCTCTCACCATCCAAGACGTGCCGCGCCGCCCTCGCCGGAGCGCGCCGCCGGGCTCTCATTGAAAATGAATGACTTCCGGCCACTTTGACGCTCTCGCCGGCGGCGGTGTGAGCGCACAGTTAGCCTCCCTTGTGTATTTAAGCCTTGAGTTCTCACAGTTCTTTGTTTGGTGTTGTTTACATTTATGTCGATGTGGAAATGTATTCTGCTGCATTCTGAGTTTGTATCTCCAGCGATTTATATTAAAGACTTGTTCTAGTATTTTCCTGTTCGTGCGATTCACTACAACCAAGATGCCTATCAGGGCCAGATTTACTAAACAGGGCAAATTAGCATGAGAGCGCAATCCCATAAAAGCGCAGATGAGAGTGGAAAGTTCTGCGTGTGATCTACTGACAATGCGCACATTAAAAGCCACCTATTATGTAAAATTCACTTTTACATGGCGTTTGAACATAAATGTGTGTTGGCAGTGTGTGTACACAACCACCCTATAATGATAAAAATCCAACCTTTTTTTAAAATCCCCATAAATCATAAGCACTGTCTCAGAACAAGCCGTTCTCAGATTCGGGGCAATATGACATCATTTTGCACAAGCCCTTCCCACAACTGTTGACTGACACTGCAGTTTTAGCGTAGACCCATCCCTGAGCGAGCCGTACACAGTCCAACATTGTTTCAACGCCGGAGCAGCTGTAGAAGTGACAATTTAAACATGCTGTAAAAAATTATCTGTTGGGTATTTTTAGCTAAAACTTCACATACACACTCTGGGGACATCAGAGACTTATTTTACATCTTGTGAAAAGGGGCATAATTGGTGCCCTTTAAAGGCACACTATGCAGGAATTCTGTTTTTGTCAAACAGCGACCCCTAGAGTCGCTGTGGAATACTTGCACTGTCGTAAATGTCCCCTACCACACCCCAAAGTAGCCTACCGCGTTTGCTGGCTTATAACGTTTTTACATGATTGCTGCTAAATCACAAGTAAATAGCCTATAGTCTAGGACTACTGTATAATTTCATTTGTGTTTTTTGATTGTAATGTAAACATTACAAAATGCCAGATGACATCAATAAAGTTAAATGTCGCATTATTTCATAACATTCGCCGTTGTGATGTCATTAGACATGATTATTGCAATTTATCATAATAGTTTGCAAATTGTGCTCGTTTACACTTTTTACAACCTCTAGGCTTAACTTTATTTGTGTCCTGATAACTTTGTGAGATATTGACAACTGTTCTCATGATAATCTCATGATAAATTATTGGACTGGTCTAATTATCAACAATGGATGAATGAACGGCATCGTAAAAAATGACATACTACAAGCAAGCGCAACAACATGCAATATAGAACGCAAACAAGTTTACGAATAAGATATTTACTTACTAGTCCATCAACAAGATTGGCAGATCAGCATTGCTGTTGCATCCAGTGCTGCTTTTTAGCTCGCGCCAAGGAGTAAATGCCAGACCGAGTGGGACTCTTGTCCGGTTCCTCATGCGGTCAGATTCTCATTTCCTTTTCCTAGTCTCTTCCGACCGCGTTTTCTTTACTTTTTCCATCTTCGACTCGAGTATCACGTCTGAAATGCGCGCAAGTGTCTTCGTGCTTCATGTTGTTGTTGATGTGTGTGACGTCGTTGCCGTAAAGCATTTCGTGATTCTCGCGAGATTTGTCGGGGGCGCTCCTCTCAAACTAGCATTGCTGGTTTTTCCAGCGGCGTCCCCCCCAAGCTTTACTACCAGGATGATTCGCCCTAATATGAGTTTGTTTACCACCGAAATGACTTTGAAGCTGTTATATTAAGGTAAAATTCTTGCATAGTGTGCCTTTAAGGAACACAGGCACAGCCAGATTATTTCTGTAATGACCAACACAATCTACCAAGAGCAGCGCAAATTAGTGTCTGGTTTAAGACATGCTTTGTTGAGCGGTAAATAAAGGCGCAAATACCAGTAAATTGACTAGCGCAAACCTTAGTAAATCACCTTGCATGACTCAGCTGGATGCCGCTTCTCAACCCATGTGTTTTTAGTTAATTGTTATTTTAACATTTGTTTTACTCTGTTACTGACTTTTTAAATAATTTAATAGCCTATTAGGCCTACCTCTCATCTCAACATTTAAATGTGAGGTTCCTGTTGGATTGCTGATCGCTTTTGAGGTGATTCCTCGGCGTTCTTCTTGTTTCGTACGCCGAGTGGCGGGTGCGGCACCTGAACGAGAACTGGAAACTGTATCATCGGCAACCTGAAGTCGGTGTATGTCTGCGTGTGTGGATTCATTAACGGTCCGATGCTGCTGTGGCCTCTGCATTCAAATCGCTGAACGACTTCCGCGACTCAGAGTGTTGTGATCTTCACAATTTTATCAGGATTCCATTGGATATAAGCATGCTGTTTCCCTTTACCACATTCTTTTCTCTGGTTTATGCTATAACTGGATTCTGTGGAACACTGGAATCAAGGCTGTGGAATACCAACATAAGGTACTCATATTCTGAGCTTTTTTCATTGGATCATCATCTGCCTCCCAGCACCTGTAGCCTATGATTAAAACCTTGCGATCTTTCAAACTTTTGCATCGGCCAAGATATTTGCATCGTGGCTCCCGCCGATGTCTCTATCTTTCGCCGGTTGGAATAAATGTAGGCCTACTTCATTCCTCATCTAGGCGTTCAAGACATCTTAATTCCCGTGGCATCTGTTCTTCTAACCTACATTTCCCTCAGAAGACGTTGCTGAATTGCGCAAAGAACGCAAGTTCTAAAATTAGACTCGCCCAATTAAATGTGCGTTCAATGAATAAGAAAGCCGCGCTGCTTCACGATATAATATTGGACAGAAAACTTGATTTTTTCTGTCTCTGTGAGACATGGCATCAACCAAATGACTTTTACAACCTTAATATTGCCAAACCACCTGGATTTAACTACATTGACAGACCTAGACTCACTGGTAAAGGTGGTGGTCTTGCTATTCTATATAGATCAAATTTGTCTTTTGCAGAAGTTACAACACCTGCTGTGTCATCTTTCGAAAGCTTGACTATCAAAGTTAACAGCACTACACCAGTACTAGTTGTTTTAATCTATCGCCCACCTAAGGCTGATGCGAGGTTCTTTTCTGAACTTGCAGAATTATTGACTATGCTAAGTTCTATTTGTCCAGACATGCTGCTAATAGGGGACTTGAATATTCATGTCGATAATCCTGACTGTTCCTCTGCAGCTGCCTTCCTGCATGTGTTAGAGTGCTTTAACTTCATTCAACATGTTGACTTTTCAACTCATAAATCTGGACATATATTGGACCTGGTATGCTCTGTGGGTATTGGTATAGATCAGCTTTCAAAAGATGAAGTTAATTTTAGTGATCATAAATTACTGACAAGTAAATTTACTATATCTGCCTTCCTGCCGTCTTCTAAACAGCGTGTCATATCCTATAGAAATATTAAGAATATTGACCCTGAAAGGATTTCTTACCTTGTTGTGGAGCTTCCTGTGCTTGGCTCTATTGACTGTTACAACTCTGCACTTTTCTCAATTCTTAATGTTGTTGCTCCAGTGAAAGAACGAGTTGTATCTTTTTCAAAGTCATCTCCCTGGTACACAAATGATTTACGCGCACTTAAAGTTGAAGGAAGGAAGATTGAGCGGTTGTATAAAAAATCAGGCCTCACCATTCACAAACAAATGTTTGAACAGCACCAGCTGCAGTATCATCTTGCTTTAAAGACTAGCAGAGAGGCATATTACTCTCATGTTATCAATAAAGGTGCTGCTAATCCTAGGACATTATTTAAGACAATTGATAGCCTTTTTAAATCTCAAAAGACAACTGTCTGTCCTTCTGATGAGATGTGTAATAATTTTAACAAATATTTCACAGAGAAAGTTCAGAATATTTATAGCTCCATCTCCTTTGACTGTCCTTTGTTGACTAGTCAGTCTTATTCAGAAAACCCACTCTCTATTGCCCTTTCCAACTTTGCTACTGTTGATGTAGACAATGTTTTTAAATTGATCATGACTATGAGTTCATCCACATGCTTTCTTGACCCCTTGCCTACCGAGGTTCTAAAAAATTGTTTACCACATGTCTGCCCTTCCATCACTGAAATTATTAACAACTCCTTAGCCACTGGCCAGGTTCCTCCGGCCCTTAAGGTGGCCGCTATCACACTTGTTCTAAAAAAAACTGGTTGTGATGTCCAAAATTTAGCTAACTACAGGCCTATTGCGAACCTGCCCTTTGTGGCAAAGGTTCTCGAACGTGTTGTTGTTGGTCAGTTACAGCAATATCTGTCCAATAACAACTTATTTGAACCGTTTCAGTCTGGTTTCAGATCTGGTCACAGCACTGAGACTGCACTTGTAAGGGTCACCAACGACCAACTTGTTTCCGCTGACACTGGTGCTTGCAGCATTCTAGTTCTGCTAGACATTAGCGCAGCTTTTGACACTATATCTCATATCATCCTTCTTAACAGGTTGCGTGTGTTAGGCATCTCTGGTGTTGTGTTCAAATGGTTTGAGTCCTATTTAGTAGATCGTTTTCAGTATGTTTGCATGGGGAAAAATAAATCTGAGGCCACATTAGTTCAGCAGGGTGTCCCGCAGGGGTCAGTGCTAGGGCCGACTTTGTTTTGCATTTATATGCTCCCACTTGGTGAAATTATTAGAAAATACAGTCTGGGGTTTCATTGTTATGCTGATGACACGCAGATCTATGTTAACACACGACCGGATCCTAATCTTGCAATCACAGCTCTGAGCGCATGTATGGAAGAAATAAAGTCATGGATGCATGCCAATTATCTTAAATTATCTTTATCTTAATGAATTAAAAACAGAATTTCTACTTGTTGGTATGCCGACAGCCTTGCACAAGTTTAACTGTGAAAACCTGTTCACTGATTCTGGTTTACTGGCCCCAGCATCACAGGTGCGAAATTTAGGTGTTATTTTTGATTCACATTTGTCTTTTGATGCCCATATTAAATTGGTTTCAAAATCTGCTTTTTTTCATCTAAGATATATTGCCAGAATTCGGCCTTTTATATCACTGCCAGATGGGGAAAAGCTTATTCATGCATTTATCACGTCGAGACTGGATTACTGTAATGCACTATACTCTGGTCTCCCTGATAAACATATTAAGAAACTACAGTATATCCAAAACTCGGCCGCACGTGTATTAACACACACAACTGTTCAGCAGCATATTTCCCCTGTTCTTTACGAACTCCATTGGCTTCCAGTAACGGCACGTATCGATGTTAAAATCTTGATTTTAACATATAAAGCTATACATGGGATAGCACCGGAATACCTTTGTGATCTAGTTGTTCCTTACATTCCAAATCGTCCTCTACGCTCGTCTGACTCTTCTACTCTACAGCAACCCACATTTAAATTAAAGTCGATGGGTGGTCGCTCCTTTACGGTTTCTGCCCCTCGGTTGTGGAATAAACTTCCTCTTGCGATAAAAAATTCCCCAACTTTGGACTGCTTTAAGAGGTCTTTAAAGACCCATCTTTTTAAAAATGTTTATTGTCTTTGAAGTGTATTATGTCTGGTATTATCTTGTATATCGTTGTTTGATTCTTCTGTTTTTAATTATCTTATATTTGTTTACCATACTGTGTAGCGCTTTGGGTTGGAGAAAAGCGCATTACAAATAAAATGCATCATCATCATCATCTTGCCTAGAACACGTTCATCTCGAAGACGAGTTCGTTACGAATCGGCTACATATAGCAGGTCAGCTGAGTCGATTTCCCTCTCATACATTCCCGTAGCGTCACAGTGCATTTCCCTGTTGAAGCCTATCGTCCATTGACTTCAATGGGGCTGCTTTGAACAGTTTTTTTCAGTGCTTCGAAACTAGATGGTCATAAATCTGATCCTCCTTTACTGTCTGGATTGTCCCCTCGAGGACCATATGAGAGACTTTTTCGAAACTGGCGTGCCTAACACACTTCCCTGATCACTCTCTCTCTCTGTGTTTTTTCAGGCCAGCCTCAATGAACAAGCTAAGGCACACCTGCCCGGTGATAGTCCTCGAAGGGCATTTGCAGAATTTGTGGTGTGGGTGCTGGTTACCTGCGAGTCACTACTTACCATCTGCCTTGCGGATGAGGCCAACACCAGCCCCACTCCAGAGCTCAGCCAGACCTTAGCCGCGTCCCCTAGGACCAAGAACCAGAGCCCACTGTAGACACTGAGCCCGAGCCCGTGGCGACACCAGAGCATACGCCAGAGCCCAACGGAGCAAAAGGCCAACAAAGAGTCTGACCAGGTGCGTAAGCAGGCAACAACAACCATCAAGGAGGGCATCCTTGTGAAGTTTGACGGCATGGACTGGAGCCTCACCCATACTTCCACTGCTGAGGATGAGCTGCGCTAGATCCCAATAAAATGGTATAAGGAATTAGAAGAGGGATTTCCCCATAGTCTCACGTCCCTACTGGTCCCGCCCAGATCCAAGTCTTCTGCGTCTCCTATGATCCCACCCAGCCTCCCTCTCCCGCCTCCTCTGCCTATGCCAGCCATTCCCTTGGCCCCGCCTCCACTGGTTCCCTTCAGTCCCTTGTCTTCTCCTTTGTTAACTTCACTCTGCTCGGATCCACCTCAAGTCTTTCGTCACTAGCTCTGTCTGTTGTGCGGATCCCCTTTCTCCGCCTCGGGCCACTGAGCCCATCTCTCCACCTCGGCCTGTCGACCAGCCGGCTCCAGCCCCCCTTGGCTCCACCTGGCCATTTTCCTTACGGCTCCACCAGGCTCCCTCATCCCTCATCCCGTGGGTTGTCGCTCTGCCTGTGCCATGGACTTCCAGGCCTTTATCTGCACTTCGTCCCTCCATCCGTTCAGCTTCGACGGGCTCCTCCTTCCCTCTGGCTCCGCCTTGGTCCTCAATCCCACCGGCTTCGCTTCAGTCCTAATGTCGGGTTTATGTTCAGTTTGTTTACATTTTAGCTTGGTTTGCCCTGTCTACCTATACGTCTAGATTCACTAGTTAGTTTCCTTGGTTACTGGGTCAGAAATATTATTTAACATCACTGAATCAACCTAAATATATTCATTTAAACCAACAAAATGTATTTCTATGGGTTAAATCAGGTAGGAATAGTTACATATTATATTATATTATATTATATTATATTATATTATATTATATTATATTATATTATATTATATTATATTATATTAAACATTCTATATTTTAACTGTCACATTATCTCACATTGTAAAATACAAAATATGCTTAATTTTCAATAATCAAAATATAATTTCTTGTTTGTTTCTTCAGATTTCAGGTTGAAATATGACCTGTATATGTTCTTGACAGATTTTGTGACATTCAAAACAGAACAAAGAACGCAATGATACAACAACATAGCATGAGACAGGACAGGGTGTGCAACATGAAATATTCAGAACAATATTCAGCATGACACAGTAAACATGAGTCATTATAAGATTCAACCTGATTGCACAATATGTATGCGCCTATACACAAATTACACACATCACAATATGACAGTCTATAAAGTGCACGAAGGACTTTTTCTTTTACAGGTCCATATGGTCCACGACTGTCTTGTAAACAGTTCTGAGTGCACACAGTGACCATTAGTTTGAGGTATTGGGAGTAAACATGACAGCTGCTAGACAGTCCCTGAGAACATAAACATGACAGCTGTCACACAGTGCTGGAGTATGATCTGGTAAAATGTACAGTAGGTGTAATAAAGTGATTAGTGTGATGGCCACTGTTTGTAATGATGAAACTACAGGTCAAATTCAGGTTCAAATGGCGACTTTGATCTTTGGGAGAGGTCTTGGATCACTCTGATGGCCTTATGGACCCTGTGTTTTTGTTAGATATGTTGTTGGACAGTAAGGAAGTTCTCGTGAAGCTTTCAGACAGTTTTAGTGTCAGCTGAAGAGACAAACGGTCTGAGACTTCATATGCATTATACATTATGGATGAATCTCACAAAAACACAAAACATTTCTGAGACAAAATTCACCCATAAATCAAGAGAAAAAGGAAAAAAGAAAATAAAGCTAGTCAGAACCATTAAGAATTTACATCACCTGAAATTATTTTGATAACAATAAAAAAAAAATTTCCTCAAATTTTATTACAGTAACATTTCTTAAAGTTTTACTTTTGAGTTTTCTATGTTATTCCTATAATCCTCAATGAGGATTCTTGTCAGATTGGTATGTTTTTAATGTTTATTTTTATTAATAATAGTCAAAATACCTAACAGTTCAGATAATATATACTAATATATAATGATTTATAATAATAATATAATAATGTTTATTATATTACTGATTTATATTATAAGTATTATTAATAAACACTTAACAGGGCTCCTCGGTTGATCCCGAGGTAAAACCCATATGCTTGTCGAACGGTCGGTCTGGGTAAATGGCGAAACGACTCCAGGGGCTTGAGACACCCCTGGAGAAAAAGCGACGGAGGAAGGTGCACATATACCCGTCAGGTTGCAAATATATTATTTTTATTTAGCATAAATGATAATGAGTTTTGTTTTGTGTATTATTGATTTATTGATTTGAATGGGAATGTGAATTACTGATTTAAGTAACATGATTTCTTATTATTTCTACTTTTTTATTTTTTGTAATCAGATAGAATTGATTAGTAATAGTAATTAGTAAAATATAAAAATAATCATTATAATAAATATTTTTAATGATTAGAAAGCTTAACATTCATTATTATTAATTTATTTACCACAATAAATTATATATACTATATATATATATATACAGTATATATATAAACCAAAATCTTGACATTATGGTTTTCTGCTGTAGAATTATGTAAAACTTTTTATTTATTTATTTTTATTTGTTTTTACATAATTAGTACAAATAATGGACAATTTCAAGTTAGTTTAATTTTTGCATTATACAGTAATTATATATTTTTTGCACAATATTTTTCTTAGGAACTACAAACTTGCAGTGTTATTTTAATATTATTTATAGCTTTTATTTATATTTTGAATTCATTTTTATTATTATATTTTTAGTTTTTAGTAATTTTGTTATGTTCTGTTGTAATTTTTATTATTATTATTTTTTTACAATTCTAAATAGTTCTAATTTATTTTTATTTCAGTAAGTCATTTTAATAATTTTTTTAAAAACTAATTTTAATTAGTAACCAGACAAAATTACACATTTTTATTTAGTTTAAGTTTTTCATCGAATACTTATATTTTAGTGTATTTTAGCTTTATTTCAGTTAACAAACCGTTTTTTAAAAGTGAATGATAACAATACTGCAAGCTTGCAGTTCAGAGCAGGTTCAGATAAGCAGGTCTCGAGTGTCCTGCACTGCAGCGTATCACCTGTTCTCCTAACAGCAGGTAAAGCACTGAAGTCATCACAGAGCTGCCGGAGAATCCTACACCCGTCACCAGAAGGGTCAAGGGTCATATTGCTGCTATTCTTAGAGCCATTATTATTCATATCCTGCTTGTTGTTTTATCCATTTGAATACAAGTGACAAGTTTTTGCCTGACTTTGGACAATTGTAAATCAGATCACTAAGTAGGGTTACACATGACTTTGAGTATCATTCAGTGCGTTACACAATGAAGTTTAATCATTTTTATTTATTTTTTTAAAATGTGCTTCATATGGTACATTACTAAAAAATAATAAAATAAATATAATAACAATGTAATAAATAATATAAAATAATATAATATTTAATATGATTAACTGACTACATAATTACACAGTTACACAATGATAGTCACTTTAAGGGTCAAATCATTTTATTTATTAGATAAAAAAAAATTGTGATATTATTATTATTATAGAAAGAATAATATAAAATAATACAATAAATAGAACAGAATCTGACAACGCCAATGCATTTTATTTTATAAAATATTATTAAAAATATAATATACATTATATTATAAACAAACAAATTAAATGTAATATAATAAATAAATAATATAATATTATACATTTTTAATTTAACTGAATATGTCTACACGTAACTTAAACCAAATAAGATATAGATAAGACTCTTTCAGATGAGGATGGAAACTTTATTATAATATGTAGGCCTACACTGAACTCCAGTTTCTTTTCGGAGAAAGGACATAAGATACAAAGCCTTTGGTGGGATAATATTATACCTTCACACCAAGTCCACACAGAAAAAAAACCCACAACTTTGTTGTCTTTCAATGAAGCCGCGTCTTCTCAAAGCTCTCTTCTCTCACTGAAACTAAAGCACTAGTAGCCTTCGACCACACTATTGTTCTCACTAACACCAGATACATAAAGAAAAAAACATGCAGGGCCTAAAGCAGGCTTGCCTTTAAGTTCTGATATATGACACACAAACAGACAAGGCTTTCTCTCTAATGCTGTTATTAGCGCAATCATTAATCCTCTGCTTAATTATCTTGCCCGGACACACTCTTCACGGGGCTGTGCACAGGAGCTGGTCCCAGAACCACCTGCTGGCTTTCTGCCCCGTGCTGAGAGTGCCAATTGGCAGCGCTGGGCATGTAAAACAGACAGATGGAAGCCGGGCAGAGGTCAGGCACTCCAGCAGTGGGAAACACAAGCAGCTGATCGCCAGAGTCGCTCTCGCTGACTCCATCATCTCAGGTACATGCCATTAGCTAGAAGAACCAGATAAATATACATATATCAGAGTTTAACATTGTTTCCAGTAGAATAGGATGCAAAATAGGGCCTGGAACTCTTACAAAATAGCCAAAAGTCATTAAAACAGTATCATCACAAACTCAGGAAACTAAATATTATATATATGTATATTTTTGTTGTTGTTGTTTTTTTTTCTTCTCATTTTATTTATGTTGTTTTATTTTATAAAGGATGTCAATTTTGGGTACATAATTTGTTACTTAAACTTCTTAAAGTAACTTTGAAAAGAGGGTTTAAATGTTGATCTTTTGAATGTAATTTGTGTAAATACTGAAACCAAATGATGAACAAGACTGCATCCAAATATGGGATACAATTAATTATTAGAGTTTTTTGTCATTAAAATGAGATTAGTAATTGTAATTAATTTAAAGGCTTTATTATTTTCATTAATAATGAAACTTCATTATTAATATTATTATTATATTATTATTATTTATATATATAAAAAAAAAGAAATATACAATGTAATTACAATTACAACTACTACAACTCCACCCACTCGTTCACTCTCAGGAGAATACTGTCTAGAACCAACTTTCACAACTTTAACCACTCCTATATATACTCCTATATATACTCACCCATGCCATCATCAGTTTGTCTGGTCTCATCGAGGAGGCTCTTCGTCAAGACTTCATATATACCTCTATCTCACCTGCCACTTTTTGCTGCTTCTTACTGGCCAAAAAGGACGGCGGCTTGAGGCCCTGCATCGACTAGCGAGCTATCATTGCTCAGACTGTTAAGTGCCACTTCCCACTTCCCCTGGTCCCTGAGGAGTGCATGCATGTTCACTAAGTTGCGCCTGCGTAGCGGCTACAACCTCATTTGGAAACAGAGGGATGATGAATGGAAGACTGCTTTCATTACACCATCAGGCCACTATGGATATCAGGTTATGCCATATGTGCGGTCCAACTCACCCTCTATATTCCAGGGATTGATGAATGAGGTGTTCCAGGTGTTTCTCCATAATTTCGTCAAAATCTACATTGACAGCATCCTGCTTTACTCCCGGAACCGTGCCGACCATCGCCATCACGTTACGCAGGTCTTTCAGAAACTACGGGAACACCAACTCTACTAGAGAAATTATAATTTCACTATCCCTCTATAAAATTCCTAGGATGTCATTGAAGAGTTTTGCATCACCATGCACCAGGGGAAGCTACAAGCAGTTGAAAATTGGCCACTTTCCACATCCATCAAGGAACTACAGCAATTCCTTGGGTGTGCCAAGAGCCTTCCTTGGGTGCACAAGTTCATTTCCAATTTCAGAAAGATTACCTTTCCACTAACATCCCTTCTAACACTTAAAGGGGTGATGAACTGAGAAATCAAATTTTCCTTGAGCTTTTGACATCTAAGAGGTCATCATATTATAAGAATATCCTGTAAATTTCAGAACTGAAAATGTCCTTGTTAGTCCAATGAATGCTTTTATTTACACCAGGCTCAGCAAACGACTCGTTTTTCAAAGTGGGGAACTATGACGTCAAAGAGGATAAAACACCACCCCCGCTGAAGAAGATCAACGCCTACTTCAACATGGCTACTTTAGCCCCGCCCACCGATTCGCGCATTACACGCATAGCTAAATAACATGGGCCTACCTCGTGATGACAAACCGGATCGAGCTACCGAGCAATAAACATGACATTCACAAAATATTGTGCAGTGGCTGGTTGTGGAAGAAGACAGTCGCTGCATACGCTTCCTCTGGATTCCAATAGGAATGCTTGGTTAAACTTAATTTTTAATGACTTTCCAGCTGATGTGGGTAAAACATTGTCCGTTTGTTCGCTTCATTCGTTACTGACGATTGAGTTGAAACTCCTTATAATATGCAAAACTGTTATCCACTCACAGCAGTGGGCGTTTACTTCCAAGTCTTCAATGCGAGACGCCCATAAAAACCGAGCGTTTTTGAGCTAGGCTCAAAACTAGGGTAGAAAATAGCCTATTACTTATTCATTTTGATGTTTTTGAATGTAAAAACCAAGCGAACGTCATAAGTTGACCTCAGACAACAATATAACATTTTTTAAAAAGCTAGTTCATGACCCCTTTAACACTTCTTCGTAACCGGCCCAAGTCCCTTTTCTGGAGTCCATATGCCTTCTGGAGGCCTTCAAACATCAGTTCTGTCACGCTCCCACTCTCTCTCATTCTCTCAACTACCATTCATCGTCAAAGTGGACACATGGGCTGAGAGTGGGGGGTCTGCTCTGTATTTTCTACTGCACAAGAGGCGTGATCAACTGGCATAGTTCAAATGACTCTGTACGCAATTGGATAGTCCTTCAACCAATCAGACCAACAAAATGGGTTAAGTACTTTGCATTTGCAGAGTGACGGTAAAACTCCAGGCATCAATCGTGTCATCAAACATGTTGGTTTGTAGCATTGATCAGCAGTTTGCAGAAGCAACAATGGCATCGAGCGATTTTTGCAGGTTATGCAAAAAAAAACATGAAAGTGAGTGGTATTTACACCCACTTGAGTGATATGTTTGCTAAACTAAAGAAGCCATTGAGCCTCGTCGAGAGGTTAAAAGGAATTGGATTTACGGTCGCTTCTCTATCGTCATTATGTTAAACCTGCCAATAGCACGCCAGGTGGATAAGCCAGTTTGTGATTGGTCCGCTGAGAATTTGTAACGGAAGCAGGATAGAAAACTGTACAGGTTTCCAGCCTGAGCTGCAGGGCGAAATCAAATCGGGTTTGAAAAAAAATCAAAACTGGGTTTACCCAGTCTAGCCTTAAAGGTTAGTTCAGTAAAAAAATTATCCTCGATGAACAGATCGCAGAAGCTACACAGGTTGAGCCAGCTCCGCCGGGAGGTCCTGAGGGGCTCATCTGATTTCCATCTGTCTTACGTCTGCCCCTCATCAACTCAGTTCACTCATCTCAGGGATCAGGGCACCCTGGCAACCATCAAACCCTCTCGCTCATCCGCAACCGTTACTGGTGGCCCAGCATAACCCAGGACGCAATCTCCAAATCAGCACACCACTTACCTGAGAGGAAATTGTTACCATTGCCCATTCCTCAAAGACCTTGGTCCCACCTAGCAGTCGATTTTGTCACAGACTTATCTCCTTCACACTCATACACTTGCATATAAGCAGCTGTGGACCGATTCTCAAAGGCTTGTCGACTCGTTCCCCTCAAGGGACTATTAAAACAGCTGAAGCCTTGTTCCACCACGTGTTTCGTAACTTTGGTTTACCTGAGGACATTGTGTCAGATCGAGGATCACAGTTCATTTCCCGAGTGTGGAAAGCATTCTTTCAACTCCTAGGTGAGTTTATCTACTGGGTACCATCCACAATCGAATGGGCAAACTGATCGCAAGATTAAAGAGATTGGACGCTACCTGAGGTTATACTGCCACAATCATCAGCACAGCTGGAACAAATACGTGGGCCGTGTCTGCACAAATCTCACTCCGTCAAGCTACCACTGGTCTCATACCCTTCCAGTGCACACTGGGTTACCATTCGCTCCAGTTTCCCTGCTGAGATGGGCCTTCAGAAGTTGCAAAAGAGCAAAAGTTTATGGGACTCGGCTCACATCCATGTACAGAAGGCAGTTTGGAGAAAAAAGAGCCAGGCCAACATCCGCAGAACTTCCACTCTTACTATCCATCCAGGACAGAAGTTCTGGCTCTCTATCAGAGACATACACCTGCCTCCGACTGCCCTGACGCAAGTCCCCGGTACATTGGACCAGTCACCATCCAGAGACAAATCAACAAAGTTACTTAGAGGTTAACCCTACTTTCCCAATAAAGAACTGGACCTACCTTCCATGTTTCCCTCCTCAAACCTCACCATGATTCTCTTGTTTCTCCATTCACAGGGTCTGGTGCAGCTGACGTGCCTCATCCAGTGCAATCCGATGTGGGCCTCATCTACATCGTTCGTACCATCCTGGACTACAACCGAATCGGATACCTGATTGAATGGGAGGGTTACAGACCCGACGAAAGATCCTGGGTGCCACGACAGGATATCCTGGTTCCTGTACTGACCTGCAACACCTGTCATCGCTCTTTGAGAATTATTATATTATATTGAATTATATTGCCATATAATAATAATCATAATAATTATTATTACAAAAAATTGAAGGATTTTTTACAACTGATATTCTATTATACTCATTGTTGGATGCCATGAAAAGGACAAAACACAAGACCACTATTTAGCTTGCTGTTTTTCATACCATTTATTTATGTCATTGGATTGCCACCCTATTCATGGAAAGTGCCTTTTATAGATTTCACTCGGGTAAAGACCCGTAGAACTGCAACCGTAAAAAACTAAATGCAGAAACGGAAAGGAAATGATTGTGTTCGAGTAATTAGAGCACAAACGTTCTGCCTACACTGTTCCTTTCAAAAGACAACACTGACCCTCAGGCAAAAACACACACAAACACAACACAACAGCAAATCAGCTGCATGTAATGGAGCTTAAACATATGAACCAGCCAAACCTGTAAATCCACCACACTGACCAAATTGAATAACCATTTTTATCCAGCATATATTTCTATTAAATGTGCTTTCTGTTTTTAGCCTGGATGGTGTGATGTACAAGATGTGCATATACACCTAATCAGGTTAGTACTGCAGAAGAGCACAATAAACCAGACCGCACCTGTCACAAACGATTAAACCAGCCATTTATCAGAGAAACAAATGAGCAGCAATACAAAGCGTCTTCTTGAACTCCTGCCATCTTCTGGAAAATATATGAACTACATTTTGATATAATAATAATAATAATATAATTTTATAAAGTAATTATTATATATGAATATGAATATTTTAAATAAAATAATATTACATAGGCCTATATATAGTAGATAAAATACAATTTGTCATTATTATTATTGACACAATGATGAAGAAGATAATGATGATAACTAGGTTCCAATATGAAATGTTTTTTAATAATAAAGTAAACTTAGGTACAGACAGAAGGTGTAACAGTGTGTGCTTGCAACAATGCAAACACAAACAACGACCGACCCACACAGACTGAACAGGGAGGAACTCTTAAATACATGGTGGTGACGAACTAAACGATGATCAGCTGTGATGATGAGTGTCCATAGAAACAGATGAGTGGCATATTAGTAAAAGTTAGTATATAAAATAATAGATTATATTACAATAATTTTATAAAATATAATAATTATATATATTATAAATAACATTAATTAAATACAATTTTCATTATTATTAGTAGTACTATATAAAATAATATATGTAATATAATAATTATTGTATGAAATATAATAATAATATATATTATAAATATTATTAATCAAATACCATTTTTCATTGTTATTAGTAGTAGTAGAAATAGTACAATATAAAATAAAAGATATATAATATAATAACTGTATAAAATATAATAGTTTTATACACACACACACACATATATATATATAGCCTCTCTCTCTCTCAATATATATATATATATATATATATATATATATAGGTTATATATATATATATATATATATATATATATATATATCAGCCATAGCAAAACTGTCACTTCAGAGGACCTTAAACACTCATAAACTCCACAATTAAGACAACAAATCACTTATTTATTGACGAATTGACATGCAATCAATCTCAATGCACAATCAAAAGTTTTAATAAAAAAAATATTTGGATTATTTTAAAAGCTATTCACTAGACAAAATGTTATACTTGTTTAGGGCAGTGTACAAACAAATTTACATGTTTTAAAGAATATCATTTAGTGAGTATGCCATCTATTCAGTTGGGCTCTGGATGACGATCATCAGGAATTCTTTATCTGGAGGAAAATGGGGAAAAGGTGAGAGCTACAATATATGAGTGCTTTACAGCCTGATAAGTAAGACGGGCTGATAATGCGCTGACCCACCTGGCGCCACCATGATCTCGTGTTTCTTGGACCTGATGCGCAGAAACGTCAGGTCGTTCTGGGGGTCGATGTCTCTGATCGTACTCCTGGCTTTCATAGTCAGCTGATGCAGCAGTCCCACATACTGCACCGTCGTCGAGTTGTCTAGTGTCGTTCTGATGGGAATGCCTGAAAATGATCAGGTTAAGATCAATGGAACTGGCTTCTATGAAACAAACTAGTTTTACACCAAGTATTTATCATAAAAAAATGTATTTAGAAGCTGCTTAATCCTAAAAAATCCTCATTCAAAATCAGTTCTTCATCACTATTGTTGATTATTTAGTATAACTCTCCCATATTATATGATATGATATTATATCCATTCTCTATAACAGTTTATCCTATGTAGTTTTGTAAAATGTTATATTATGTAAATTATATTGTTTAATTATATTATATGATATTACATTAGCCATTCTCTATACCAGCGTATCCTATGTGTTTTGTAAAATATTATATTATATCATATTTTATTATCCATTCTCTATACCATTTTATCCTATGTAGTTTTGTAAAATATTACATTATAAATATAACAGTTAATGTAACTACAGTAAAACCATGGTAAATTGTGATTAGGCCAAACGTTAACGTTACCTTCTGCGTTAACGACTATTGAGCCAATAACACCATTATAGCCTTGAATCCTCTTTAAAGTGTCTTCGACTTCAGCCTTTAGAGATGAACAAAACAGTTAGGCAGATTAATACACGATTCTAAGATATAAATATAATTTGTACAAATAACTGAACAAAAATATAGCTCAAATAAAGTAGTTTACCATATCGCAGCACAGGTGAGTCTTCCGTTTGTTCCTCGTTGCTACGGAAACAGAAGTAAATAAAGTTGAAACATGAACAACATGATGAACTATAACACGTCTTTAAGATAAAACTTTTTATTCCGTTATTATATTGTTTCTGTTAAGTGTTGCTGACTCACTCGACAGGCAGAAAATTATTTAAGCAAGGTTGTTAAAACGTGTGAACACCGTAGTGTTACTTTTCTCAGCGCTGATTAGTCATCATGAGTTAGTTGATGACGATAGACCAATTACAGTCGTTTGTGGTTGCAGGATATTTTAATAAATGTGCAATAATCACTTCAGTAATTATTTAAACGGTAATGTTTTTTATATTATAACAACAAATTTTGATAGACAAACTTACCCTTGAAAGTAAAATAGATAATACATACAAATTCACGAATTGTTATCGTTTTTTGTTTGACTTTTTAGCCGACAGCTATGAAGGTATTTTTGGTGCAAAACTACAGAACGCCTGTGACAGTGAAATTTGTAG
>JAPDVR010000025.1:19943348-20130848 GCA_026230005.1 Gila orcuttii
GAATAAATCTTTAATCCTCACATGAATACACAAGTTTGGGGTCAGTAAGAGTTTTTTCTTTTTTCTTTAAGTAAATATTTTTATTTAGCAAAAGTGACAGTATAAACATTAATAATAGTAGCAATATTTTGAATAAGATTACATTTTTATATTTTTTGTTTTCATTTTTATTATGGTTTAAATTTGAGTAATTTTGTTATGTGCTTTTGTCATTTTCTTTAACAGACGGACAGTCTGTTGTGATTTTCGTCTATATAGCTTTCATTTGGTCTTATTTCAGCTTCTTTTATTAATTTTAGTACTTCAGCGTATTTTATTACAGTTCGTAGCCAAAGCAACATTTCTACATTTTGTTTCAAGTTGTTTTTAGTTTAAGTTTTTCATGTAGTACCTATGTTTCATATTATATCAGCTTTATTTCAATTAACGATTTTTAATAGTTTTAGTTTTAGTAAACACTGGAACTCCCGTCTGCCATTGGTTGGTCAAACAGGTAATCAACTATAATCAAAAATCCTGATTCCTAGGGATGCTCCGATTGATCGGACGCCGATCATGATCGGCCGATATTGGATAAAAATAGATTGATCGGCGAACCCCAAAAGCGCCGATCAAAAAAGCCGATCACGTGACGTAAATTACTTGCGCGACTTTTTCCCACCTGCATGCGTGGCGCACGGGCACACAACAGCAGAGTGGAGCTTGGCAGTGGCAACATGAGTTCTCCTTCACCGGAACGAATAGGGAGTCTCCCAACGGATTGAAGCGCGCGTCCGAGTGAAGACCGTGCACCGCGCGAGCCACAACAGAACGCGGTATCCGCGCCACTGATCGCTGCGGCAACGAGCACTTTGATCACTTGATAAAAAAACAACCATTTCAGCGCTAGATCGCCTCTTATTTAAAAAATGAACAAAATGAATGTTCTGAGTTAACTGGAGATGTTTTTATTTATTTGTATTGGTACATTCGTGCCGCGAGATGTTTCAAAAGTGGTGGTGGTATTTTATTTTTTTTGATCTGACGTAGTTGGTTCCTCAACTACATCAGATTCAGATTCAGATTATTTTATTTAATGCCATGTCAGCATTCAAAGCTATTTTCATGGCAAAAATTCAATTATAAAAATACAAATATCATATAAATACAATAAAACAAAACAAATATAAACAAGAAGTCATTTTATACAATATATATTTTAAAATGAACATATGATAAAAAATCCAAAACCTTTTCAGGCATAATCTCATTAAATATGTCCTTTAATGAAGTAACTTCATAAAAGAGCATTCTGCTCAACTACATCAGACGTTCATAATAATAACAGAAAAAAACTTGCCATAGTTTTGTCCTTTTATCAGTAGCCAGTTTTGGTGTAACAAGTTGTACATTTTGTTGCCAATTAGTAAATGTAGTGGGTGTATTAAGAGGCCACAATTTCCAAATATGCCTAAGTGTAACTTGATCCCCTCCCATTAGGCTGATCTGATGTGTGTTGGTCTGCCTGACCCCTCTTTGTTTAGAATAATTTAATGTTACTCTGCCTTATTTGGGAAAGCTGGCCTACAGTAGCCTTAAGACATCTCATTTTCTAAATACAATTAAATAAACACATTTCTACAAATGGTGCAAACTCTGCTAGATTATAGATAAAAGATTCCCATTCCCCTGCCATTCTGTGATCGGCAGTGATCGGCAATCGGCAGATCATGATTTTGGTGATCGGTAATCGGTGATCGGCCCCAAAAATGCTGATCGGAGCATCTCTACTGATTCCTGACAAATCCCTGCACACTGCAGCATCTAGAGCCTAACGTCTTTCTAAATGCCATTTAGACTTTTCAACGAAAAACAGATCTGTGAATATAATGTTGTTGGTCTACGTCATTCCATGTCATTTGTCACGTCATTTTTCTCAATGCATTTTACATTTACTTTAGTTCACAAAAGACAGATTTATGGTCAGTTAAACCAACTTTGTTTGGGTGGTTTGTTTAACTTTAGTAACAATGTTGGTTTAAACCAAAAATATTTCAGCAGGTGAAAACATGCATGTTAGTGCTTATAGGGAAATATTCCTTAGTTTGACGTTTGTATATAATTCAGTTGATTTAAAATTGTAATATGCCAGGTGTATTAAAATAAAATAAATAATATCCTCCAAGATGGCAGACGAAAGTACAAAAGAACACTTATCACTCTCTTGGTCGTGTAAACATTCATTTTCACTCGCATATGCGAGTGTCATTGAGTGTCAGCTTTTGTTCTCCTTTGCCTCTCCTCTCTTCCTGTGGCGCCCTCACCTGCGTACTTCTCCAGGTGTGAACCCGCAGGTGAAGTCGGGACGCTTTATGAAGCTCCTCCCTGATTATGAGCATATGGACTATCGGGACGTGTACACACACTGTATGTACTGTTCGTGTGAGAAGGCTTTGTGGTGGGGGATCCAAATCACTGCCTGTGAAGGTGCTGGTTGAAGATGCTCTTTGCTAATGATGTTTTGTTCCAGGTTCATTGCAAGTTAAACTGTCGGAACATGATATCCATCAACAAAATATAAAAATAATTAAAGTGCCCCTATTATGTTATTATAAAGGTTCCTCCTAATTCAGTTTTAAAGGTCTCCTACAATAGGTTTAAATGCATCCAAGGTAAAAAAAAAAAAATGCTTTAATTTTCTCATAACATACATTGCAGCATCACCTCTTTTTTTCTCTTATCTGTTCTGATTGGTCAGATGACCCAGTCTGATGGCCCCTGACTTGAGCAGGAGGTTTCTAAGTAGTATGTTTTTATTTAGTTTGTCATACATATTTAATTAGATTTAAGGGTGGGTGAAAGCAGATGTTGTTCGTGGGCAGCCAATGGAAACCACAGGCTAGCATTATGCAAATTTGGGTTTGTAATAAATAAGACTGGAATTACTGAAGACTCGTTTTGGGCAGTTCAGAACAGTAATTTTTGTACTTTAACTTAAAAATATTAATTTTAGTTAGTTGCCAAGGCAACATTTTGAATGAAGTACAGTATTTCAATAACCAAAAAACATTTTTAATAGTTTTAGCTGTGGTTATTCAACAGTGTGTCACAGATTCTTAACTTATTTTGAACATGGAATATTCCTTTAAGGCTGAATCCCAGTTTGCATAGTTCTACTGCGCACTAAGTGTTTACGTCACTGGTGATGGGAAAGTGCATACTTTTAAGTGTGTAGACGCCACTATTTGGACCGACTGTGACTTATTACCATCATACCTGTACATGTAACCTTGTTACATTATTCATTCATCTATCTAAATTCATTGCATTAAGATCCATTATTACTTTTTATATGCATTTAAATTCTGTTTTAGCATTACATTTCCGGCAATCTTTTTAATTTATTTTTTTTACAACCGGAAAAGTTTGTTGTAGCACATGGATTTGTGGTTAATATTATCTACAAGCATATATTATTCCACTGGAAATAATACTTCCTGTATCTTTGGCTATTTTTTGCAATGTACCGATTTGGAACGCGCTAATGCTAATTTCACAGATTATTTAGTATGGATAGTATGCGTATTGGGACACAACCTTGTTTGGGACAATTTGATCTGATAGCAGCACAAGGGCAGCTTCTGCCGGGCGCCGTGCACGTGTGTGTCCTGCATGCGTATGTGATAGACACAGGATGGTAAGGGCTGTGCTAACATCAGCTGACTGTGTGAGATGCAGATGAATTAAAAGTGACCAAACATGGATACGTTTTAGCCCTCTAACTCCAGGAATTTGTTTTGTTTGGTTTCCAAGATGTTGCATGGCAAAAAAAAGTTGCATATACTCACACACTCAACATGCATTCATGAGTTCATGCCCTTGCGGTGATATCACCCCATCTAACGTTCTTCTGGGTTTGTTCTGTGTTGTATGCATATTTGTGACACACAAATGTCATGATTTGTATTTGTTTTCTAGTGTTACATCCGTATAGACACATCCTGGGTCTCTGGCAGCCTGATATCGGCCCCTATGGAGGACTGCTAAATGTGGTGGTAAGACTAAGATCACAAACAAAAAAAGCTTAAAATTTGTAATTATACTTGCAGATAATTTAATATTAATTAAATAAAGGCTTAAGTGCACTTAAATAGAGTAGACTTTCATGACTTTGTTTCTTAACACACTTAAGTACACTTTTAAAAAGTCGACTTGTCAGTCAAGTTAAAAGTTTTACTTTAAAGGTGCTCTAAGCGATGTCACGTGTTTTTTAGGCCGAAACATGTTTTGTCACATACAGCAAACATCTCTTCACACTGTAAAAAAAACACAGTCTCTGTAGACACCCCAGGCTCCACAAACAGCAACAAAAACAAATTGGTCCAACCTGGACCACGAAACTTAAACTGTTCCAGCCAATAACCGACAAGAATGATTTGGGTGTGGGGGTTGGGGGGTTAGTGCGCGTGCAACGGAAGGGAGGGGGAGGGGGACGGGACGGGACGAGGAGGAGGGAGGGTCTAGCTAGCCTCCGTTTTGTTTGACAATACTTCGTATGTCAACAAGAAGTGACATCACCCAACATTGCTTAGAGCACCTTTAAAATCCTTTCCATAGACAATACAACTATGAAATTATAAATAAAAATGTACTTAAGTCCCAAATAAGTTGATAAAAAAAGTTTAATTTAAATTTAAACTATAATACATTTTAATTTAATTGCAAATTAACATTGTCTAATTGTCTGAAAACATAACAATTATTTCACACTTAAGTATATTTTTTGAAAGTATATTATTTCTATAAACTTTTTTTTTAAAGTATGCATAAGTGTACTACTTTTTACAAGGGACTGTCCGAAAAATGAAACTAATTTATTACCCTACATTTCATTCTCGCCAGTATGTCCCACGTGATTTGGGACATACTGCATAGTATATATCACCCAATAGCTTGTCAAACATAAAACTGTAAATTGTATATATATATATAAAAAAAAAACTCAAAATCAAATACAATTATAGTAAAATATATGACCACACAAATTAAATGTACAAGTGTACCATATTTTAGTTGTGTAACTCTTTCTTGCTTTGATCATTTTAGGTTGATGGTCTATTCATCATAGGCTGGATGTATTTACCACCCCATGATCCCCGTGTGGAGGACCCCATGCGTAGACGGCCCCTTTTCCGTATACATATGTGGGAGAAAAACAAAGCCACAGTAGAATGTATGTACGGACATAAGGGCCCTCATAAAGGAGACATTCAGGTAAAATGTACCATAACCAACCATATTGGACAAATTTTGCCACAGTTTTTACAAAATATTGACCCTTTTTTCCAGACTGTGAAGAAAGATGAATTTTCCACCAAATGCAACCAGACCGATCACCATCGGATGCCTGGAGGAAGGCAAGAGGTACAGTAGGAAACTAGTGCTGGTCCAACAGATTTATGATGACAATGTAGCTTTGTTGACAATGTTATTAGGTTGACAACATTATAACATTTATAATGTTAATTAGAAATGCATAATTCCGAGGACGTGATCAGCTTTGAGTAGAACGTCACGGGTTGTCCTTTCAATTACGGTAAATACAACATAGTGTGAACTAGGGGTGTGACAATAACAGCATCACCGCAATATTGCGTTAATGAGATGCCTACCACGGTGTGAGGTCATCACCACACTTTTTTTTTTTCTGCTGAAAGTTACAGGAGTGATATGAACTATAAACACATTAATCTTTGCCTATAATTTACTGTATTCTGCGAGTCCTATGTTCTTACAAGCGCTTCATGAGGCACACTAGCACACACATGCAAGGTTTGGAGGAGCACAGTATGTGCAAGCTCTTGCTCGCGAGCTCTAGATTCCGGGAGATTTGAACTAATTTGCGGGCATCAGGGAGCCGTTATCAATATGCAGGAGACTCCCGGAACTTCCATGAGACTTGGGATATCTGCTACAACCTCAGGCCAGCAGCGACAGTTGGGAGTCTCCGAGGCCTTTGCGAGAGGTGCGAAGTACCAAAGAGGCAGCGATCAGTGGCGAGCACTTACTGACCGCGGTAAGAAAAAATCCCATACCGTCACAGTCCTAGTGTGAACGCAGAAAATGCTTCACCGGACCATGTGCTGCCCGCATGCAAACGATCATCCATTTGCTGGAAACCTGTCAAAATAAAAGTTTTACCCTTTAACTCTTGAAAATGAAGAAATTAAGACATAAACATTAGTAGAGCTGGGTAAAAACTATAGATTTTTCGATTGAATCTATTCTCATTTAAAGAACCGTTATCATTTTTTAAATCCCAAGAATTGATCTTATAGTCTATGCTGTTTTCAGTTAACGAATAAACAGAACTTGTTCTGGAGCACACGTGAACTGATATCTTCCGTTTTACTACTGGACAAAATGAATATGAATGAACATCAGAAGGTATGTTTAAAGATTAAGTACAACTTACCAAAATCCGTATCATATCACATGTGATCGCTCAAACAATTTTCAACCACGGAAAGACATCAATAAAACAGCTTGTAAACATTACAACATAATGCATGTTCTATTCGCAAGGAATCTTGGTCTTTTGAGTAGAGGAACTTCTCGGCGCATACAAAAACCCCATGTGCAGTATACCGGAAGTAAACATGGCGAGACGCAGCACAGCATACTTTGAGCGAGGTCAGTACCAGCACCAAAGCGCAAACAAAGATGATCGCTATCTGCCCCGAACTATTCATTATACTGCTGCTGTTGTTGTTGTCTTTGGATACAGGAAGAAGAATCGGAAATGACGCATATTGCGTCTTAAGGTTGTCCGTACGTCCAGACGCTAACTATGCGTCGCCGTTTACATCGGGATATTGCAATTCCATGTATACAGGAGTAACTCTCTCTGCTCACGCATGTAAACGGGTTATTCCTAATGTTTCAGAAACCCGAATAGTGACCTTAACCCGAATATTGGCTGCATGTAAACGTAGTGATAGTGCCATGAACGAACAAGTTATAGAAGACTTCTCAATCCACAAATCACCAACATTCACCATGGATTTAATGTAGCAATGCTAAATGTAACCATGGCATTGTTGCTGAAAACTGTAGTTTTTTTCTTTTTTTTTACACTTTTGAGAGCGAAATTCAAGCACTTTTCAAAGCGCTTTCAAGTGCTTCACACTTTTTCAAGCACTTCGAAGCACAAAGAAAAGAAAGCAACACAAAGCAAGAAACATATGTGTCACAGTGAGGTTCTGTGACTAGAGACTCTTATTTTGGAGAAGACTCTTGTTATGACGCTGGACTGAGAAAATGCATACATAGACACTTTTCACACTAACATCCTAACACACTTTCTGTTTTGCGCATATTTTAACATCAGTTAAGGCAGACATAGGTGTGTCACTTATTGTGGATTGTTTCCTGTTGTACCTGTCTTCACCATGCCCTTTTTCCATTTACTGAGTTATTAATTTCTCTTTGTTGATTTATGTATTGTTAAGAACTCAATCAAGACCGGTAACCATGTTACAAGTTTATTGATTTCAATTAACCACTTACATAATAATAAATTGTCATACTTACGTACAGGAACATTTTACTTTACCAAACAGACGAAACCCGGTCACAGTAACTGCCACCATTTTGAATGCCTCTTTCCCGCCAATAGGCACAGTTAACTGCTGTCATGTGTGAGGGGGAGATTGGAGTTCTGTTTGATTCTTTGTTAAACGTTGTTCAACATTAATAATTAATTGAGTTGTTTTGTTTTCAATGTTTATATATTTTTATATTATTCTGACTGTTTATCAGTTTGTTACTGTTAAATCTATTTTGATTTTGCCTTCTTTTAATGTCTTAATTATCTTTAATTACCAAATGGTTTGGTCCAAATAGGAGGGGCTTAGCCTTTTTAAGAAGGCGCCTCAGTGTGGTTAAGAGGCTCGTAGAGTGAGTGTTTGGGAGTTTTTTTGCTCTGTTTTTGGGCCAAATTACTGGTGTAGCCAAATATTGTTTGCAAATAACTTTGAACAGTTTATTGTATTTAGTTTTGTTTAGATTTTTTTTTTGGATTTTCACTGTAAATACCAGTTGCACTTATTGGATTAAACACAGAACTTTTTGACCTCATCATCAAGTCACTTCATTTTTTTTTTTTTTGCCTCCATCTGCCGGTACATACAGAGCAGTGGTGCTGCTACTGTTAGTAACATCTTTGAGGCCTCTTTGTGACAGTTGGCACACCTCTGGCTCTGTTACAATATGATTTATGATATGGTTTATATGCTGTTTAATGTTGATGATCGCATTATTTTACATATGCATCTGCTTACATATAAAATAGCTATTTTCTGCTGCTGCTTTGCCTGTGTTTTGATCTGGAGGTACTGCACTCGTTCAGAAGATGTCACAGCGCCTCCTACCGTACAACAGTGAAAACACAGAAAAACGTTAAATCTCGTCAATGGCAGGGAAGTGTTTTCTCATAAAAGGCGAGAACTCGTCAATGGAGGGGTATAGTTAAATTACCTTTATGATGAAAAATACTAAATACTAAACATTAGTAATGTAATTTTACAGTTATACAGAAATAATATTTTCTTTAAAAGCTCTTGATTTCTTATTTTACACTACGACTTACAACATTCATATTTTTACAATCATAATCAGTTGCACTTTATTTTTAAGTGACAGTACTTACTCAAATAAGTACTGAGTAATATGAATTACCTGCATGTAATTACTGTTATGGTTTGGTTTTGGTTTAGGGTTACTTGTAATTATGCATACTCTCCTTTATTTCTTCATATCACACAATATGTACAGTATGTAAATATGGCACACCTCTTCCGTGTGCTTGGGCAGGAATTCAGAACGTGGTTGGAGGAGGAATGGGGACGAACGCTGGAGGACATTTTCCACGAGCACATGCAGGAGTTGATCCTCATGAAGTTCATTTACACCAGCCAATACGAGCAAGTCTTCTTCATGACCTCTTCTCACATCTCCCCTGTTACATTTCCAGTCAGATGTGTTTTGTGTGTTTTAAATACATGTTTGTTGGTTTCAGTAATTGCCTGACATACCGGCGGATCTATCTGCCCCCGTGCCTCCCTTCAGACCTCCTGCAGCCGGGCCTCTTCAAAGGGACGTATGGCAGTCACGGCCTGGAGATTATTATGCTGAGCTTCCATGGCTCCAAGGCCAAAGCCACCAAACTCACTGTGAGTTTGATATCCATAGCTATAGCTGTCATGATGCCAGGCAATCATAATGAAACATAATGAAGATTCAAGTTTCTGGGCATAAAGTTTGAATTAGCACAAGCTGTTGACACACTAAGGCTGCGTCTGAAATCGCATACTCTCTTGAATATGCGATATTCACTTTTTTTAAATAGGTAATTACTGCACAAGTCAAGTCAAATATATTTATATAGCGCTTTTCACAATACAGATTGTATCAAAGCTGCTTCACAGTATCAATCAAAACAACTTAACAATGTTTGTTTATTACTGGAAAAAAGACATCTAAGTTTGGTAGAGCTGATCAATGGTATGATTGGTTAATTAATTTGAAAATCCCCAACTGAGTAAGCCAAAGGCAACAGTGGCAAGGAACCGAAAAACTCCATCCAGTGACCTAATGGTGTCCTAACACCCCATCAGATGACCCAATGGAGAAAAAAAAACCTTGGGAGAACCCAGGCTCAGTCGGGGGCCAGTTCTCCTCTGGCGTTTATGAAATAATTCATCTGTTTGTTTGGGTTCAGGCAGCAGCTGAGACAGATCAGATAAGCTATTTGAGAAATGATCTACGGTGGATGGACGAATTGTTCTACCTGGTCGATAACGTGGCGCAGCATGACATATTACAGCAGTGCGTAATATGCAAGTTACCAAGTAGTGGTCAGTGACATCATCACTTTGTGCACAACCGCTAAGAAAGTTTGTTCTATAGTACGAATGTGTGTTGGACGTACTATATTTGGCATGTTGTCACGCTCATGTGACGCCGCTTCACCTTACATTTAAAACCTCTTCCTCACCCTTTCTGCCTACTCTTTTATGAGTACTGTGAATTCAGACATACTTCTTTTGTCACATACTATTTTTCATCTATAATATAGTAGGGAAGTATGTGATTTTGGTTTTAATGACATTTTGTTATATATAGATATATTAGACATAAGAAATAAAGCATTTAAATAAATTTAATAAATTATATGTTAGTATTTGTTAAATTTAATACTTGCATATACAAAATAAATAAATTGATTTAAACATTATTTTTATTATTATTCATAAGTAATAATAAAAATATAGTTATTTATAATTATAATAGTTCACCCAAAAATGAAAATTCTGTCAGTATTTACTCACCTTCGTTCATCTTCAGAACACAAATTAAGATATTTTTGATGAAATCTGAGAGCTGGATCACTCCTCCATAGGCTTCTAAGGGATTGACACTTGCCAGCCCCGAAAAGTTATTAAAGACATCGTTAAAATAGTCCAAGTGACTACAGTGCCTCAATCTTATCAAGCGACGAGAATACTTTTTGTGCGCAAAAAAAACAAAAATAACGACTTTATTTCAACTATTCATTTCCTTCTCTGTGGGCCTCGAGTCAGTTCACTAGTGTAATAGCGTAGAGCTTCTGTTGTTGTACGTCACATGCATCACACACATGACCAGCGTCGGCCAATAGTGAGCCTACGTGTGACGTAGCTCTACACAATCACACTACGTTAACTGACTAGAGGCCAACAGAGAAGGAAATGAAAATTTTTGGGTGATCTATCCCTTTAATGATAAAAAAAAAAATTTTTTTTGTCAATTTTTCCAAATCATTTCTTTTTAAGCCGTCTCGCTCTCTCTCTCTCTTCTCTCTCTCTCTCTCTCTTCTCTCTCTCTCTCTCTCTCTCTCTTCTCTCTCTCTCTCTCTCTCTCTCTCTCTCTCTCTCTCTCTCTCTCTCTCTCTCTCCTTGTTGCTCTTGGTCTTCAACACTCAGTTTAATGTTAATGACAAAATGTCTGAAATGTTTTCAACTCAAGTATTCAGTGCGTAAATGTGTGAAATGAAGGCCTCCAACACATCAAGCACTGAGCACTGTATTTACAATGTTCACTTTTATGTTTCCATATTGTCTCTAAACCGAATAATACATTATAAACGAATAAATACCATATTTTCCCCAAAGTGTCCAGCTCTAAAACTTTACAAAGGTTCAAGCTAAGGCTCGAACAACATCTATATAATGTCTTATTTTGCTTGTTGATCCCCTCACATGTTTGTTTTCTAGGGGGATCCCAATGTCCCAGCAGGTCAGCTGACGTTAGAAGTAGACCTGAACCGGCCGGTGCGTCTACCAGACCTGGAGACCCAGCGCAGCATGGAAGAGCTGTCTCGTCTGGTGCGGGGGGTGCACGAGGAGGCCCAGAGCGGTTCAGAGGGCCAGGACGCCCCAGCAGAGGGGGCGGAGGGCTCAGATTCAGCGCCCCCTGCTGGAGCGGAGGGGGTCGAGCCGGGTGAACCTGAACCTCAACCTTTTGTGCTGCCTCTGGGAGTCATGGCCCGTAATGAAGTGTACCCTCGCACCTGCAAGATGTGGTGAGTGCCGTATCGTAAGTAAGTAAAGATTTATTTATATAGCAGCTTTTAAAACAGTGTTTAGAGAAGAGAAAAATACTAAACAAAACATACATACACATATAGAAATAAGATAGTCAAGTCAAGTCACCTTCATTTATATGGCGCTTTTAACAGTATAGACTGTTTCAAAGCAGCTTTACAGTGATAACATATCTAAATAGTAAAATGACTAAGTTCGTGGTACCCTCATCTAAATGTAAGAGTCAGAGAGCCTCTAATTTCATTTAATCTTAAACATTAAATATTCTAACATTTATATAAGGATTACTAAATCAGGCATGCACCAATATATGAATTTAATTTACATTTTAAAGTTAATGTACATTTTTATTTTAATAATATTGATTCATTTATTATTCATTTTATTATATTTATATATTGTAAATAATTATATTTTATAAAAATAGGTGAATTAAACTATTTAAATCAATTTACAATTTTAATTTGTTAAAGTTAATAACTTTATATTTTTATTTTATGTCTACACAATATTAAATATTATTTATGACAATTTATATTATTATAATATATACTTCTATACCGATTTTCTTTAAATTAAACAATTAAAATACATTTTAATTATTAATGGATAATTATTATAGTCCATATAAAAATAATATAAAATAGAAAGGAAAATGATTCAAAATGTATTAAGTTTAATTAAATAAAAATGTTATATTACTTAGTATATTATTATATTCATTTTTAGATATGTTATTATAATTCATATGTAATATTTTAATAATTTGTTAAACTGAATAATTCTATATTGTTATTTTATGTATATACAATATAAAATCGTATTTATATGACATAAGAATATTATTATATTATATATTTCTATACAGAAATACTACCCAAAAATTGTATTAATTAAACAATTAAAATAAATGTAAATTGTAAATAGTTAAATATTATATGAAATATAAAAATTATATAAAATCTAAAAGAAAATTATTTTAGGTTTAATTAAATGAAAATATTATATTAATTAGTATATTAATTCTTTTTTAGATAATTATATTAATTAATATATTGCATATAAAATGTATTTAATGCATTTTATATTATATTACATTATACTGTATTTACAAATGATAGACATTAATTTTTTTTTTTTTTAAGTTTAATCATTTTTAACTTGATTTCTTAATTTTATATTAAATGTATGTTTATATATATTTAACATTAATATAAAGTACACTTGATAATGATTTAAAATTTAATAAATTATAATTAATTTTATAAATATAATAAATTAATAAAATTAAAATTTTAAAATTAAAATTAATAAATTATTAATATTAATTTGTATTCATTAAATCGAGGCAATCATTTTAAATAGTTTTATTCTAATCTGGATTTTTTATTCTTTCCTTCAGTTTTTATGGAACAGGTTTGATCGCTGGCCACGGCTTCACGAGTCCGGAGCGCACGCCGGGTCTGTTCGCCCTGTTCGATGGCGACCGCTTCGGCTTCATTTGGCTGGAGCTCAAGTCCTTCAGCCTGTACAGCCGTCTCAGCGACCAGCTGCCCCACGCTCAGGCCCCCAGCATGCAGCGCTTCGAGGCCATGCTCCGCAACATGCAGTCGTGGACATCCTGATAGCCAACCTCACACTACTGTAGCCATCAGGCACACACTCTGGTATTATGCTCTCTGGCAGACAGACACCATCCGGGACTCACACACACACACTCCCGCTTGCATCCGCACAGCTGTATTCACAGCCACATGCCCATACGGTTGTATTATATTAGGCCTTTCTTATCAGCTTTTTAATTAAGTTATTTTTGTAACCTGGAAATGGCGCCGAAGATGACGACAATGTGAAAACTCACCCGTATACTCTGCTGAGCGTGCCTCTGATATCTTCATTCAGACTCTAAATCCTGTGGTTTTGTGCTTTAGAAAAACACTTTAAGCGCTTGTCTTCAGTGTGGCGTCATCTGCGGTTGCTTTTAATCGATTTTATCCATAACATCCACCTTGTATTTACAACTGCTTCCATTTTTTCGGCAACTTTCATTGAAACCGAATGACTTCCAGACGCTTTGTCAATGTTTTCACCCCATGTATGTGTAACATTCAAGAAAACAGCCAGAATCTCTTTACTTTATATTTATCACACTGTTAAAGTTCCAAGCGAGTAGCTGATTGGTTATCCGCCAAATTTTACGACCATGACGACTGTCTCATTTTCACACGATAGTGATTCTGTTCATCTAGCTGTGCAGCTCTCTTCTCTTTTAAGTGCTCTTCCCTACGCAGACGTTTATCACAGGCAGAATTCCTCTGACTATACTTTTGTATTTGACTGCAGCATTACTAGCAATTGAAAATGAAAAAAAAAAAATCACTATAATGTAAAGTGAATATATATGTAAATGCATTGGAAATATTTAAACATTTATCAATATATTTCAGCTTTGTTTTAAGGATGATTGTATATATGATCGACGAACTAATTTAAGTATTATCGCCTGTGTTTACAAGTTGTGATAGTTGTTTTAAGTGGAATATTCTCCTATAATTGGCTGTTTACGTGGACTGATATCGTACAACTATTGATTTTATTCCAAATATGATGTCATTTTAGCCGTTTGCATCGGCTCAAAACTATTTGAATAATATTTTAAAGTATTTGTGGAAACATGCTAATTTAATCAATCAAAATTGATCCTATGTACCTCAGTTTCTCAATTCCCAATAGATAACATCAAGTCCCCTCTTGTTCAGTTTCCTGATTCTTGAGTCACAAATTGATTATATTCTAAATATGTGATTTTTAGCTGCTTATGTTGGCTGCTAAGTGTTCAAATTATATTTCAAATGGATTTGTGGAAACACATTCCGATTAATAAATAAAAAATTGCCTTGTTTAATTCCCAATGCATTAAATCAATTAGGGTTGCAAAATTCCAGGAATTTTCAAGTTCTATTGGAATTAATGGGAATTAATAGAGAAAAAAAAAATGGTTTTGTTTTTAAATGAAAGAATAGAACTCACAAATAAATTAATCAAAAATGTCATTTTTAAATTTTTTATTAGTTTGCATGCTTATCATACAAAATGTTTATGTTTGTATATGATACATGATACTTGTTTCGGTACAGCAGAGGGGAGAAAACAGTGGTGGTAAGTAACGAAGTAAAAATACTTCGTTACTTTACTTAAGTATTTTTTTCGGGGATCTGTACTTTACTTGAGTATATTTTATTTGCATCTACTTTTACTCTTACTCCACTACAATATTAAAGACAAAGTTTACTTTTTACTCCGTTACATTTCCCCATGCCCGCTCCAAGTATTTATTACACTGGCTTTATTTGGAAAAAAAGTACGCGCGAGCTCTTTGCCAGCATACGCTCACATAGCAGTTAGTTCGCCATTGTGGAAGATGACCGCAGAAACTGGTGAAGGTGCAGCTCTGCCCAGCAATGATCCCGAGATTCCCGCTTACCTTGTTTCTTGCACATCTTGTTTGATGCAGCTAATGTTATGGAACATGTCTATTGCAGAGCTGCCAACTTTCACTCATTCAGTGTGAGACTCACGCAATTGACACTTTCCACAAGCTCTCACGACACACATCCATTTTCTCACGCAGAGAAAAATCGTGAAGCATAGAGGACATTGACACCGACAGACAAGAAAGAGAAGGTTACTTTTGATATAAAACAAATTCTCAGCTCTCAGATTCTGTCCATTTTATTACGAAATTCAAACAATAAATACCGTTTTGGAGCTTTTAAATGTGACGTGACAGATAGCTAGCACCTGCTATGGGGTGCCGTTAATCTCTTTACTACTAGTTAATTGTAAATAAACACAAATTAACAATAATAGGTAGCCTATGTTGAAAGATACAGTACAACTTCCCGAAATGTATATCGTACATAATAAATAAATATATATATATATATATATATATATATATATATACATAATATCAATAAATCAGTGTTTTTCAACCGCGGAAAGAGGTCAATAAAACAGCTGGAGAACAATGTCACATAACGTTACATTTACCTCAGGGAAAAAAAAAACATTTAATGACCATAGCACGTTAGTTGGCTAGAAAAATTAGTATTTTATAATATATTTAATATTAGTATAAATTAGTATTTTGCTAAATATGTGCACTATATATTTATTATATTTTTACTTATAAGCTATCATTAAAATATTATAAAGTTGTTATAATAAAAATCACATGTATTTTTAACATTTAATAATACCAGCTGACAGGGCTCTCTAGCCTATGTTTACAGAATTAGGTGAGATTTTCTTAATTTAAAAATTAACATGTATCTACTGTACCAAATATTTATCAAAATGAATCTATATTGAATCAAGATTGGAATCAAACCACAATAATTGAATTGAAATTGTAAAATTTGTATCAAAGAATGGCCTACCAGTCATTGCACCATAATATGCTGTCACTAAACTTAATGAAATTGTTTAAAATTGATGCAAGGTACTTCATTGTCTCTTATGATTCCAAATCTAACAAATTCTTAATTGCAATATCTAATAATTTGTTCAATTAAAATATTGCATATCACTCCCAAAACAATTGATCTGTTTAATTATTGATATTTACAGTTTGAATATTTACTTTTTACTTTCGGTACTTAAGTACGTTTTAAATCGGATACTTTTGTACTTTTACTCAAGTGATGTTTGAATGGAGGACTTTCTACTTTTACTGGAGTCATTTTTTATTTAGGTATATATACTTTTACTCGAGTATAATTTTTGAGTACTTTTACCACCCCTGGGAGAAAACTAAACATAAAATTGCTTTTATCTTTTTTATTTAAACTTTTTTATTTTTAACAAATGTGTCTCTGTGTTTACATAAAATTCTATTATAATTCATTTTTCATAATTCAGCCCTAAATTACACATTACTATAATATTAAAGGTTACAATTAACAGAGCCCACATTTCTAAATCCAGTTGCTATTTATTTTTAGATATAATAATCAATGCTAAAAAAAAACGTAAACTACACAAGGCAGGTTTTACGTTAACTTCTAAATCTAATTATAAAGCAAATTTTACTCCAATTCATTTTTTAATCATTTACACAGTGGCTGTCATAACTTATTCAAGCATACATTAAATAATCAAGACATTACTAACAGGTTAAGTAAATATAATGAATAGGCTATTATAGTGCATGTAGAGTTCATTTCTCTAGCAAACTAACCTGCTGTCGACACCAAATGCCTGAGGGGGATGTAATGCTACGTGAGATATTATTCTCAAGCTGTTTTATTGATATCTTCCGCAGTTGAAACACTGGTTGAGAGATGTAAACATATCAATCGTCTCTTCTGCGCTTTTTACTGGTAGCAAACAGCGTTGCATAACCGCGCGCCCCCTTCTGGATTGGAGTGTGTATCGCCTGGGACTGAATGCACGAAACTGTGACGTCTGTACCGTAAGGTTTGGGGATGAATACATGTACTGTTACACCCCTAGTTTGTATACATTACCCCACATTTCCTTTTAATTCCCTTTAATTCCCATAATTTCCATTTAAGTTTTCAACTTGAAATATTTTCAAAATTCTTATTCTCACTACTTATGCTGCTAACTATTTGAATCACATTTCAAAGCATTTGTGGAAATTTGCTAATTTATGTCAAAATTTACCCTATTTACTTCAATTTCTCAATTCCCAATGGATAAAATCAAGTTCTGCCCCCATTTTTTTTCCTTGTTCGATGTCCTGATACACAAATGGTTTGTGAATGCTGTTTCATGTTGACTTCAATTCCGGGTTTCCCTACGTTATTTATATATAATGATAATTGAGCAAAGCTCTGTACCTAAAACTGTAATTTATAATTTTGTGCTGTTCTTTAATTTCCTTATTTTTTTTTTTAGTGTGATCATTTTATGTGCGTCAAGACAACACAACAACACAAACAACAAGGTGATGTTAATCTGGTAATATGGATTTTATTTTTACTTTTTACCCCCTTATTTTACCCCCTTACTTTTTACCCCCTTATTTTACCCCCTTACTTTTTACCCCCTTATTTTTACTTATTTGGCAATATTGTCAATAGTTGGATTATTGTCATCTATGTAAATTTGCCAGTAACTCGAAGTGCAAATTAATGACTAGTTTGCATTCGTTGCATTCAAATTCAGGGAGGTTTGCAGCTTTAGCATTTGTTTCTTCTCAATAAAATGGAGGAAAATCTTGTCCAACTTTTATTTTTAAGTGCAAAACAGATTAAAGTTAAAATTACTTTATAGTTATTTATCAAATGATTTCTTTCAAATTCAAACTTAGTATCAAAATTTACTCAGTGCTTATTTGATTTTCTCAGGTTAACTATATAAATTCTTAAAATCACAGTTATTTGTGTTATTCATACATTTAAGTGCTTTGTGTTCATTTGACAAGATGAAGATTTCTTTCTTTTTTTTATAGTTCTAAGTGCTCTCTTTTCTCTCGGCCTTGTCGTATTAGATCTGGAAGCGCCTTGGTCATGAACGCAGAGTGTTTTCCCTTCAGGTTCTTGCCAGGTTTCTGTTCCAGTCCAATGCCGAGATACTCTGTCTCATCCTCATATTCAGGCCAGTGTGTCAGACCCGGACCATTCGGAGACCTGCCGAAAAAGACATATTAAAGTGCAGAAACAATATACTTTGTTCTTCTACACACACAGAGAGGGAAATTCAGGACGGATATTTTACCCAGTGTGTGCAAAGTTCCCCCAGTAGGCCATCACAGTCCTGCATAGCTCTTCCTCCTCCTTTGTGAAAGGAGCTAAAGGGGTTGAACCGTTAGATGAAAATGTCAGAGTAAAGAGTTCATTTGTTTTTGTAATCACGAGACTTACCGGTTGCTTTGAGATGAGCTTTAGCAAAACAGGTTCCCTGAATAAAGAAAAGCTCATCCGCATGGTCGACTCCAACAAAGTTGGGTCTTTTCTTCTGGGTCATACTGGGAGGATGCTGGAACTCGTACAGGTAAACCGGCGCTCCTGAGGCTAAAATCACAACAGGGTTCCTTGGTTTTACAGACATTTTTACTCAAAGAGTAGATCACTGTGATTTTGTGGAGCAAAAGGATGTAATGTAAATATTCACTATAGACAAGTTTTCTCTCTCTCTCGCTCTCTGATTCAGTTCAATGATTTGGCTGCATTCTGAAATGATTAACATGAGGGCTTAAAGTGTATATATAAATATTTTATATAAATAACAAAAATATTTTCATTTGTTTTGGTATTTTAATATTTAATTTTTAATATACTTTAATATTTATTTAACAACATTGTTTTAATAAAATATAACTACATATTTTCAATACATTCTGAAATGTTTAACATTAGAGCTTACGTTTTAAAATTATATTGAATTGAAAATGTAAACAAATTATGAATATTAAGAAATGTATTTTAATATATTAATTTAAGTATTTGCATAATTTAACAATTAACTAAATAAAGAGGAAATTATGTGAAAAGAAAATATACCTGAGGTTGTAATGGCACACATTCACACACTAACATTCAAAAGTTTTTAAGATTTTTAAATGCATTTAAAAATTAAATTAATGCATTTATTTTATTAAATTACAGAAATATTACAATTTAAAATAACTATTTTCTATTTGAATATATTTTAAATGTAATTTATTCCTGTGATCAATGCTGAATTTTTTTATTCTAGTCTTCAGTGTCAAATGATCCTTCAAAAATCATTCTAAACTTTTGAGCGGTAGTGTTTATAATTTTGTTAAATTTAATAAACATTCATTTTACTTGATTTAAAACGTCTCAGGTTACGACTGTAACCCTGGTTCCTTGAAAAGGGAATGAGATGCTGCGCGAACATTATACCCACGACACCATAGTAACAAGTGCCTGTCCATGTGAAATCTCTGCGCACACTAAGACGAAAGCACATGCGCCCCTGGAGTGGGGCTAAGGTCAAAGGTCATAAAATCTCACGAATGTGTGTGGCAAGGCTAACAGTCCACCGCATCACAAACATCTTGGAGGGAACTCGGTAACACTTTATTTCGATAGTCCACTTTAGACATTCTACTAACTATAAGTAACGTTGCAGCTACATGTCAACTTGTTCTCCTAACCCGAACCCTAACACCTAACCATAACCTAACAGTCTACTGAAAGTCTACTACAGTCTACTAATACTCTAATTACAGTGAGTTGACGTAGTTGAAAAGTTACTTATATTTAGTGGAATGTCTAAAGTGACTATCGAAATAAAGTGTAACCGGGAACTCCCGACGATAATGCTTTAGAAGCAGCCATACTCCTAGTCGAGTGAGCCCGTACAGCCAAAGGTGAAGGCTGACCAACCGACTTCTAAGCAAGTCAATGGCATCGATCACCCACTTGCGATCGCGTTTAGATGCCGGGCACCCCCTTATGGGTGACCCAAAGCAAGCAAACAGCTCTGGAGTGGAGGATGGTCTCAACAACCTCGATTGAGAGACCTGAACTTATGAGCTGAGCCCCCTCAGAGGCCGAGCCCACAGTTTCTACAATTCTGGGCAGGGGGTGAAGGATCAACCCGCTCGCCTGAGAGAGAAGGTCCTTCCAGAGCGGAATCGCCAGAGGAGAGCCGTCGAGGAGAGACTAGGTCCGAGAACCATACCCGGGCCGGCCAAAATGGGGGCTACTAGCAGAAGACGGGCCCCGTCCCGTCAAACTCTCTCCAGAACTGAACAGAAAAGCGTACAGGTGTAGCCTCGGCCACATTTGTACCATGGCATCCAGCCCCAGGGGAGCTGGATACGTAAGGGAGAACCACATCAGACAATGAGTCGTCTCTAGAGATGCGAACATGTCTACTTCTGCTCGTCCCACAGGAGCTCCACCACCTCAGGGTGGAGTCTCCATTCCCCGGGCCTCAGCCCCTGCCTCGTCTGGATGTCTGCTCCCTGGTTTTGATGCCGAAGGATATAGACTGCTCTCAGAGAAAGCAGTTTCACCTGGGCCCACATGACAATCTGGTGTGCCAGTTTGTATAGGTGGCGCGGCCGCAGAGTCAGACCCCCTGATGGTTGATATGAGACCACCGCAGTGTTGTCTATGCGGACAAGCACATCTCACATCTTGGAGGAAGTGTTTGAGTGCTCGAAACACCCCTATCATTTCCATGCCAGAAGTTATTATGTTGGACGCAGCTGTCATAAGACCCAACAGTGAGACAATGAGTGACAGGCCTAGTTTTATCCCATTTCCGAAAGGGAGAACCCGATATTGGTACGCTTTGCCCCCGAAAGCGAACCTCAGGAACTTCCTGTGTTGTGGAAGGATGGATATGTGGAAGTATGCGTCCTTTAGATCTAACGTAACAAACCAGTCCTCGGACCTGATTTGTGACACGATTTTCTTGAGAGTAAGCATCTTGAATTTGAGCTTCCCTACAGCACAAATCTAAAAATTGGACGCAACCCCTCCATCCTCCTTTGAGACAATGAAGTACCGGCTGTAAAATCCTCCATGCTGGGAGGAGGAACCTGTTCTATAGCCTTCTTTAGTAGAAGAGTCTGTACTTCTTGCTCCATAACCAGAGCCTGCTCGGGTTCCACCACCGTAGGGAGGACCCCTAGAAATCAGGTTGGACGAGAACCGAGCTGAATTCTGTAACCCTTTTCTATCGTGAGCAGGATCCAATGAGATATATTTGGCAGTAGCTTCCACACTGCCAGAAAATCTACTAAAGGAACCAGCCTCTCGAGACTGGCCTCTGGTAGTGGTCGAACAGCCACTTCAGTGCCATGAAGCGGCAAACTGGCTGGGAACAACTTAACTAGCAGTTCTTCAATCCTCCTCAGAGGATTGCTGGGGACTGCTGAGCCCCGAAGCACCTGAGGAGGCGGGGTCTGCAGAACGCCCCCCTGAGGGCACCGAGCGGAGACGGGCAAGCGTGGCTATTTAAGCTCTCTTCCTTTTTATTTATTTATTTAGGCTGAGCTAAAACTCCTGAAAGTGCATTCTTTTCTACACGTCGGGAATTTTATGAATGAACACTGTAGAACACATGTATCTAATTTTCCCATCTCATGATTTTCCTTTTTATCTTGCTTTGGCCTATGTTTTCTTGTAAACTCTAATGGGTTAATGTTTCAGACTTGGCATACTATGGTTAACCAAAATCATATGTGTGGCATGTTTGATCTCTATAAACTCCAATCTTCGTTCCCCATTTGTTAATTTACATTACATTTTGCTAACTTTGTGACACATGGGTATTATAAGAATCTTAAAGATTCTTTATCTTGAACACCCAATGAAATTATAGATTAAAACGCTTTGCTCGAACACAAAGGGTCGTAAAATCTGAGCACAAGATCAGCTCTCTCTCTTGACTCTCTGGACCCACTTGATCCTCTTGGCTTTTTGCTCTCTTAGCTTTCTTAGCCCTCTCTTTCTCTTGGTCCTTCCTGAGAAGTCCTGATGTGAAGATGATGCTAAACTAGAAGTTTTCTAAGGACCCCCAAGCTTGTGCCAGGCTGCGGTCTTGTCTTTACATTAACCAAAAATCCTCTGACTTCAACTGGTTCTCTCATCAAAACAACATCAGCAAAGATCAACTGGAGCCTCAACAAATTGCATCAGGACAGTTTAATTCAAATGGGCGAGACATGCAAGTATCAAAGTTAGTCTCATTATTTGAAACATTAAGTATCCTTGCACCTTTTAAAGGACGTGTTAGAACTAAACTGATGGTTTGCTCAAGGCTGTTCATCTGCTGAATTTCAAACAATGCTATAACTTCTTGCTTTCCTGTATTCTTCTTCAGCCCTCTTTCTCTTGGTAAACTATGCATGTATGTGTATGTTAGAGTAGTTTAAATGTTTAGTCTAGTTAATAAAGTCTTGTTCGTATCACACGTAAAGTTGTCCGTGCCTCAAGCTCATATCCGGAGTCACTAATCATATCGATCTTAACTACTTGCTCTTAGTAAGAAAAACATTTCCCATGTACATTAGAAATGTACATTTCTATTTATTAATTAATAACCAATATTGAGGGTTCACAGGATTAACCAAGTAATTGGTTGTAATGTTAATGTAGCTACATCAAGTTAACCTGATTAACTGACACAAATATTCATAATCAATTATAACAAGTTATGATTGGTTATTAATATTTCATAGAGCTAATTCGCTACACTGGCAACTAAAAAAACCCACAAAAAACAACACTGGCAGGAAAATAGTTAAATGACTGTGTAAACACTGCAAATATGATGAAACCCTTTAACTATACACAGTTGCAATAGGTAAATATGAATGAATCAGTAAATTATTGCTTCTCACCGCTGTGGTATTTTGCCAGTTGGAGGGTGGGGATATTAAAAATCACATCCCCCATCATCTCTCTATAAATGTCTCTGATTTGAATGGGGTCGTTTGTGTCGCCCAGGTACTCATTTGACACTAGGTCAATGATCCATCTATCCCTGGGCTAAAGGGAATGGGTTCAAAGCACAGAATTCAAAGAAAAAAAATTTGAACTATTAACTGAAAGCATAATATTACATAATGTAAATGTGCATCTTACGTCAGGATAAGTCAGGGTCAAAGCTTTTGTGGCTTGCTCTTTATCCATCCCATCAATCCATCCAGGACCGAAAAAATACTAAGGCGAAATAATTCAAATTTATGCATTAAAAAATAAAACCTAAAATATGAAAATATTATAAATGCATCTGAGATCTTTCTTTGTGTGCTGACTTCATACAGTTGATACCTTTTATTTTAAACAATCGTTTTGATTATGGTAGCTTGAATTTGTGAATTAATGTTCTATTTTTAAAGACCTTTAAAACAAAAATACAGTTGATTAATAGGGTAACTTTAGGATTAAAAAAGGCATTTTACCTTAATATCAACATTTATTCATTTATTCCAATTGATGTAACCTGAACTATCCATGTCTAAAAAAATACTAGGGCTGCAACTAACGATTATTTTCATAATCGATTAATCGGACGATTATTTTTTCGATTAATCGGATAAAATTTCTATTTGATTTTTTGTTTATTACAACTAAATAAAACCCTTAATCATGGTATTTATGTGTAAAAGTGTACAAAAGCCACACATTGAGTTTTACTAATATCAATATTTGCATTGTTTTTAATGATAATTGCTGATGGCAAGTTGACAACCATGAAAAACAAAAAAATCTAAATTATATACAACATTGTTTTAACATAGTTTTTGTTAAAAACTAATTTACACAGACATGTTCAGATGTGAAGATAGAAACCAAAAACATGTAAAGTACATAATTCATTTAATTTTTATTTAAGATTCAATTAATTATAAGGATAAATTGCTAAAATAAATATAGAAAGACTGAAAAAAAGCGTGTGAACGTAGTAGAGCCGCAGTAGATCGCGTTTGTAAAACAATTAAAACTTAATAGAAGACAAATGCTATAAAAAGAGAACGGAATGGAGACGCAGCAAACAGGCTTGATTAAAAGGACAAGAAAATGATGCATTAGTGCACGAGCATTCGCTGAAAACCACTGACTACAGTGACTAAAAAACAATCTTTTACTGCTGCTGTTAATAACTGCCTTTATATTTAGTGCTTCACTTTCTAAACACCGTTTTAATTTAGCCTATTTCTGCGTAGCGCTATTTTAATCCATCACTTATGTTGCGAGCGAAATGATTGCACAACCTGATGCCCGAGACAAAATACAGACATCCCAAGTCTCCCGGAAGTTCCGGGAGTCTATCCCATATTGATAGCAGCTCCCTGATGCCCGCAAATTAGTTCAAACTCCTGGAATCTAGAGCGTGCAAGCAAGAGAGCGCATGCGAGACAGAAGAGAGTGCTCCAAAGTCCAAACTGTGTAGCGCGCGCACGACAGAGCGGCACAGGGAGAGAGACCTTGCGTGTGTGTGCGTGTGTGCCGCATCATGATAGGCCTGTTTCAACCAATCACCAGTAAATGCTCCCCGTGACGTAAGCAGAGCAACTAATCGATAATGACATTTGTTGACAACGATTTTCATAATCGATTATTATCGATTATATCAATTAGTTGTTGCAGCCCTATAAAATACATAAGTATTTCAGCCTTTGAATAACCCTTTTGGTTTAGTTTTTGATGTAAAAAAAAATAATAATAATTAAAGTAAAAATCCCACCAGGTGAAAGATACACCTACATACAAAAAAAAAAAAAAACATGTGGATACTAATGCATTTTCTGTTGCTTTCTTTATTAAAATAACAGCTGTTTGGAGTGTGACATTGAATATAATAATAAATGTAATATTTACTCACTGTGGGCAGTAAATAGCCAAACTCATCATTAGTAATACCAGTGATGAGAGGAACTTCACTGAACTCTTGTTTCAGAATGATCTCCTCTACAGGCTTGGGAAGGAAATGAGAATCCACAGCAACACTGAAGTGCATCATCTCGAACTATGAACACAGTTTCAGGTTATAGTTTGAGTATATATTTCAGTTTATCATCATAATTGCTTGTCAGTACATTTGGCAGTACACTTCAAACCATATTTCAAAGTCAATAGAATTATGAAATTAGATATAAAGATGCATTTAAACTAAAAGCACTCTTTAGTTCAACAAACTGAATTAAATATACATTGAATTTGAAAAATTCAGAAGGCCTTTATTAACCCCCGCAGAGCCGTGTGGAGCACTTTAATCAAGTGCCCCTATTATAGATTTTTGAAAATTTCCTTTCATGTAATGTGTAACATAGCTCTATGTGAATGAAAACACCCTGCAAAGTTTTAAATCTGAAAGCGCACCGTATATAAAGTTATTGTCTCTCAAAAGTAACGAGTCCTAAGCCATTTCGTTGTGACGTCAAGACCGAAGCATTAGCATATTGCTCTTAAAAGACGGGTAGGTACCCAGTTAATTTGGACCAACTTGCTTCTTAGAATTACAACCTGTAAGTATGACTAATTATTGATGTATATATTTTCTACCGGTGTTCAAAATACTTAGTTTTGAGTTTTATATTGTGTTGGTCTCCTGCTAACTGGCTAACTCGCGTTATTACTGTCTTACTGAAATACTTCTGCTAATCCGCTGTGGGCCACTATTACCTAAAACTGTGTCTATTAATGCAGATTGTCTTTTGTTCTCACTACTTTGAGTAAAGATTAAGCATGGAGCAAGATTTGTTTTACCAACGTTTGTTACATCAGTCATTCACGCTAGAGCTCGGCTAATGTATGCACTGGTATTGATACAGTTCCCGCATGTTGACCGCAATAAATTAGAAAAATACTCAGTAAAATCAACACCATTGTTTGTTACTGTCTTTAGTTTAAGGTGTACAATCCATGAGCTGATGTTCAGTTATGGCAATGGGCTTTTTGTTTTCGACATAATGAGCTGAGCTATCTGGCCAATCAGAGCAGAGTAGCTCGCGGAAAGAGGGATTTAGAGAGACTGTTTCAACTGATCCAGTCGTTTGAGAATCAATGCAAAATGTGTGATGTGCAAATGAAACTGTTTTTTGACCTTTGATGCATGTAAACCTGTTGTAGGAGACTCCAAAACAACAACAGAAAAACGTTAAAATAGCGTAATGGGGCATTTTAATATAACTCGGATTGTATTCGTCTGAAAAAAGAATGTCGTATACACCTAGGATGGCTTGACGGTGAGTAAATCATGGGGTAATTTAAATTTTTGGGTGAACTATCCCTTTAATGGCTTAATTATTTTTATGAAAATCTCACACCTTTTTGGAACATTCCAGAACTTCCTCGTCAGACCAGCCCATGATGCAGTCAACGATCTTTGATGAACTGCTACTGTCACAGTTGCATGATTCGGCTGCATTCTGCAATGATCATCAACATGAGGACTTAAGAAGACTTAAATAACAAAATTATGAAAATATAAGAGGGTCATGAAAGGAAATGATACCTGGGCTATTAGCAAAGGATTAGCCATCACTAAACCATGCCAAAAGGCAGTCCCGCTTTCTGCAATGGCTTGATGAAACAGACCAGAAGCCAATGGTGAAAGAATCTTAAAGACATAATGACACAGAAAGTGACTCAATCATTCAATACAAATAATTTTGCAATCATTACAGCTGAATTATTGTTTCTACAGTTACTAAATAAAGATGCACACCAGCGTGGATACACTGACTCCTCCAGCAGACTCTCCGAAGATGGTCACTGATCCAGGATCTCCACCAAAACTGTGGATGTTCTCCTGGACCCATCGAAGTGCAGCCACCTGGTCCAGAAGACCATAGTTTCCTGGCGCATGTTCATCTCCTGTGCTGCAAAAAGAAAAGGAAACTTTTATCTGAATCTATAATTAAATACAGAAAAATGTATTCACATAATAGGGCTTAAATCATGTGTACTAGTGTTGCACCAAAATAGAGTTTTTTTTTTTTTTATAAAAACTGAAGCCAAAATTTACGGAAGCCCTGAACCGCAAGATAAAAAAAAAAAAAAAAACTTCACGTTATTTTGACTTAAGTCGTTATTTCGACATAATATCTCGTTATTACGACATAATATCTCATTATTTCGACATAAGTCGTTATTTCGACATCAGGGGACATTCTAATATCCATTAAGCTACATTTAGCGTTCTTATAATGAGTTTCTATGGGAGGAAAATGCTTAACGTCAAATTAAACGCTTAGGGTTCATATTCTGGACTTATTTTTGTAGTATACTTTTTTATGATTTTAGTATCATATTGATTAATAAATGCACACACAATTATCTGTGAAATTGATGAATGTTGCAGATATGTTTTAGGCTACTATCCACAAATTGCTTTCAATTATGTGTGCAAAATTCAGAATTCAACGAATGCGCAGCAATTTGTACAAATAGAGACATTGTGGATAAAATACATTTGTTTTATTTTGTATACTGTTACTATTATTGTTGTTGCTTCTGCTGCATTCGTTGAATTCTGAATTTTATTCGTTGAATACTAAATATTATAATATATCTAAATATTTATTTTAATAACTATAAAGCATCTGATGTAATAACAATGTAACATGAAGTGACTCTGCTTTTATGCATAGAGGTTTTATGCTCAAACTGCCATAATAATAAAAAGAAATTCATGAAAATATTATGAATTGTACCAAAGACCACTTTACAGATTTCATTATGCACTGCATAATTTATTTAAGAATCACACTTGAATCAAATTGCTGTCAAAGCAAATATTCGCATCTCATAATAATAAATTAAAATCTTTCCGCTTTCATTAAGCATTTCATATGATCCAGGGAAACTGCAGCTGTGAAATAATTTATGGCACCAACCTTAAGAATCCCAGCAGTCCCAATCTGTACTGAATCAGCACCACGACCACATCCTGATACGCTGACAGAACGGAGCCATCGTACACTGAAGCTGAACCAAGAGAAAGTCCTCCACCATGAATCCAAACCATGACCTAGAAAACAAGTGGAAACATTCTCGACCCAATTTCTATGAGGATGTTCAATCCCAAAAAGCTGTTGTTGAACTTACTGGCAACTTGGCGTCTTCTTCACCAGGTTTGACTGGAGTGTAAATGTTGAGATACAAGCAGTCCTCTGAGACCTCAGGAATCTCCACATCCATAGAGAGAAACTCCAGCTCAATGACACTCGCTTGCCTGTCCTGAATGCACCTAAAGAATCCACGGTACATTAGATACTGTAAATGTCTAAACACATTTGAATTTAAATACGGTTGTGTGGCATCTCACATTGGTGGCTGTTTGGTTGCATCTCTCTCTCCTTGCCATTTCTCTGCAGGCTGGGGCCGAGCCAGTCTCAGAGACCCCACTGGGGGCCTGGCAAACGGTACACCTAGATAGCTATTGATGACAGTTTCCTTGCCCTTCACAGTCAGGAAGGCACCTCTTAAAGATCCTAATTTTGTTTGCACTACAGGTCCTGTCAAGAAAACCAATAATAATATAAAGATTTAATATAGTTTGCATTAGGCAAAAAAAAAAAATCCAATTTCGACTTGCATTTAGCAAATAAATTATGGTTTTATGACAAAAAAATATATATTCTGAAATTGATAACTTGCCTTCATTCCACTCTTTTATAATCTGTGGAAGTTTTTGTGTCATGAAAATAAAGTGTTGTCCCTTAATGTTTTTGCCAGGTTTCTGTTCCAGTCCAATGCCGAGATACTCAGCCTCAACTCCATATTCAGGCCACTTTGTGAGGCCCGGACCATTCGGAGACCTGACGTCAATGACAAACACAAAAAACAGACATTATAATGCAAAACTATCACTCGCAATACTGTTATATAACTAATGTTCTTTTTTTAGTTTCTCTGACTTAGACCATAGGAAATTTACATTGCAAAATAATCCTTGCAAAAAACAATTTGTTGTAAAACACTGACTTGATAAAAGTGTAAAGTAAAAAAAATAAAATAAAACATTTTATTAAATAATTCATTTAAAAACAATTGCTCTTTTATAAGTCAGTGGTTTTACCACAATATAAAAACACACACAAAAAAAAAAAAAACACTTAAGATGGTCATTATCAAGACCACTGTTGTAATGGTGCATTTCTACATACTCCTTTACTTGTAAATGACTCGTTTATTAATTAAGTGACATTAATATCAATTGAAACATTCAGTGACATTTTGTCCCTTAAAGGTGCAGTAAGCGATTTTTGAAAAACGCTGTTGAAAGTGCATTGGATCGAGCAGCACAACAAGCTTGTAGCCAATCAGCAGGAGGGCGCGTGTCCACTCATGATGGAGAGGAGAGTAAGCTGAGCAAGAAGGAGATTGAAGAAAAGAGAGACTTACAAAAGAGACAGGTTAAGAGCAATATCACTGGAAAAAGAAGGGGATATCATCAGGCAAGAGCTTTAGGACCCACGTTAATATTAAAAAAGCTTTCCAGCGCTGGAGAGACATAAGCGGGAAGGCCTAAAAATGGAAGTCGAGGTTGTTTCTGCTCTATATACGCAAGTAACATTGGTGTTTAGTGTCATTGTTTGTCTGGAGCTGGTCTGCTGCCAGCGACTAACAACCAACTCTTGCTTGTTTACTCTTGTGTACTGCATGTTCATTTTTTTGTGCTTCCTTATCGTTCATTCGTCATCGCGAAGCATTATTTTGCTTCGCTTCTGCTACAATAAAACACTTCTTGCATTGCGCGTTCTTGCATTTTATGGGCGGAGCAATGAAGGGAGGGGTGTGCTTGTTTGAGTTGATATCAACAGTGTTAAAACGATTTAGACAAAATGCATACTAGACCTTTAACCTAGAAGGGACTGTTTTATCACTGATGTAATCACTTACCCAGTGCGGGCAAAGTTTCCCCAATAAGCCATGGTAGTTTTACAAAGTTCATTTTCTTCTTCTGTTTGTTTTTCTGAATTATGAAGAAGAAAGAATATTTAAGAGACTAAAAAAGTAGCCAATATCTCCTTTCTTTGACAGTATAGTTCCAGTTAAATATTTGCAACAAAAAAACAATGAGACTGCATTTAGAACTTGAATACTAACAAACCTAATATTTTATATAAATTAGGCTGTACCTTTCATAGTTATATGTCCATTTCCAAAGCAGTAACCAAAAACAAAAAAAACTTCATCTCCATGGTCACTTCCAACAAAACTGGGTCTTTTGTTTTGAAGTATACTGGGAGGATGTCGGAATTCATACACATACACTGGTGCACCAGCATCTATTAAGGGAAAATTACATGAATTGAATGAAATAAACTGGCATAATTGGTGCACAGTGGCACAGTGATGCATATACAGAGTAAACTCTCACCTTTGTGGTAATTCGCTACTTTGCGAGCTGGGATGTTGAAAAAAAAGTCACCCATCATCTCTCGAAAGCCATCTCGTATTTTGATTCTGTCAGTGGATGTCCCCAGATACTCATTTAAAACAAACTCAGCAATCGCCTGATTCTGAAGCTAAAGGAAGTGATATTTAAATTAATAGTTTTTATTTTATTTTCCGTTTAACATTTTAAGCAACACAGCATAATTTATCCTCCATGATTTATATGTATTTTTGTAGCCAGTATTTCAGTCATGTCCTGAAACTTGGTATTTCCATTGTGTAACATAACAGATCAGTCTTTTTACAAAGTTTTGATCTTTAGAAGTAATAGTAATCTACAGTGGGATATACGTTTGCATAACTGTAATAACAAATAATAAAAACTTAAAAAAAAACAATGTTTTGTGATTGCATTACCTAAAATGAACACACAACTAAAACAGGAGTGGACCTAGAATAAAACCCTGGGGGATGCCACAAATAAATGGAGCAACTATTGATAGGGGCAAATAAAACTAAATAAAATTAACCAAAATAATATTCCTTTTTTTTTCTTTTTCTGTGTAGAAAACAAATAAGTTGATAGATTGTTAACTGTTCTACCATGCACTTTGTAGATACACTTATTACTGCTACTTTTCAAACTTTTTCATCTTGAAAAAAATATGCAAAAATTATGTCTTACATCAGAATAAAATAAAGGCAAAATTGTCATGATCTGCTCTCTGTCCATTCCATCTATCCACCCTGGGGGTCCAAGAATCTACAGAAAAATTGTTTTTGAATATTAAGTTCTCTTACACGCATTCAGAGATTTCATATTTTGGAAATAATCTATGACTTTAAATCAATGTTTTACAGTAAAATGATGTAAAAAGAAACATTTCCATTACATTAGGTAATATATAGCCACCGTCATCATCAGTAACTCCAGTGATCAGAGGTACTTTATTAAACTGGTGGGATTGAAGAAGCTCCTCTACAGATTTCGGAAGGAACTGGCCATCCACTGTCACTCCAAAACGAAGCATTAGTTGTTCCTGTATTATAAGCCCAACATATGCAAACACACATTTAGCACAGAAATTATCTGTATTAATATTATTATTAATACTGATATTAATCACTTAATGGTGTGACAATGTTTTTTTTACAGAAAGTAAAAAATGAAAACAATTAATCAAATTCTATTAAATATAAACATTTCATGTTTAAGGATGGATAGATGAATGTATGGTTGCAATGCAAACCCTAGCAATCTTTAAAATGTCCTCTTCTGACATCTGCATAACACAGTCAACGATCTTCTTTGTGCTGGAAATAGCACAGCCAGATACATTTCCCACATACTACAGAAAGATGTTCATACATTTTGATTAAATATCTAAATCACAGTGAAAGAAAATTAAAAACGTAACTTTGAATTTGTGAAATGTACTTGGGCTGTTGGCAGAGGGTTGGGAATCATGATAGCATCCATTGCTGCCGTACCACTCTCTGCAATAGCATAGCGAAACAGATTTGCAGATAATGGAGAAAGAACCTATAGAAGGTGTAGAGAAAATTTTTAAAACACACAGGTATATAGAAGCCGTTTGTAAAGTCATAGATCAGAGGATCTATACAAGTCCCTAATCATTGCATGACCCCAACAACTAAATTCTTACATGTAAAGACACACTGACTCCTCCAGCAGACTCTCCAAAGATGGTCACTAATCCAGGGTCGCCCCCAAAGCTGTGGATGTTCTCCTGGACCCAATGAAGCGCAGCCACCTGGTCCAGAAGACCATAGTTTCCTGGTGCATGTTCATCTCCTGTGCTAAATGGTCATTTATCGAATACAAGGTCGTAGAGACAATGTTCAAAACATGGAAAATAGTCAACAAGTATTCTATACAACTAAAGGTGCAGTCACATTTACTGTTATTCGTGAATTTTCACAGCAAAATCTAGTAATTTCAAAAGGGGATTCATGCTTCTGGAATTTCACACGAAGGCGAAAGGTTTCCCTAATTCTTCCAATGCAAATATTGTTTTTATATGTCAGAGTTTCTTCTATTTGAGGCACTTTTATATCTCAGATGTTTCTTTAACATATTTGAAGATTTTTATAATTTTTTGTTGTAATGAAGATCCCATTACAACTATATTGGGATATTTTTATCATGCCATGTTTTATTTTTGCTACCTTTCAAATACCTTTTACATACAGATTTTTCCCCAAACCTGGACTTTCAATCTTAAACTATGACATCATATACATCCTAAAATATAAACCGTTATGAATCAGCAATCTGTCCTGTGGCCATCCGGCGATTGATAAAAGAGCAAATTTAAGAGCAAATTTCACGGCATCGTTGATGCAAATGTTGCGCCACGAATGCGGCTTATGCAGGGTTCAACTGCCCGCTCTAGTTGAGCATTGAGAGTGCGTCTCCTGCCTGGGATTGCGCTCTTCAGTGAACCGGTCGCTCCTTCAACTCCTTCCCCTTTCAAGCCAAGGCGAAATAATTGAGCAGCAAGACGGAAGGGCGCTCACGTCGGCCCAGCACCTGCGTGCCTCACTCTCCCCCCCAAAGCGACGAGTCCCCTTCGTTCTTCACCCGCAAGGATCAACGCCCATCAATGCTCATCTGGTGCGAGTGGCATGGTCTGGTTTGGCGGGTCTGATAAAGAGTTAAACTCAATGTCTCTGGCCACCTCTGAGTGCGAAGAGTGGGCGAACTCCGGCGATGACTCCGCCCCTCTGCCGCTTAGGAGAGCTTGGCTTGGACTGTTTGGCTCCATAAGAGCTATCAGCCTGAAGACTAAAGCTAGTCACCCCTCCAAGCCCTGCAGAACCACGTCAGCGCTCACCTCCAGAGTATTCGCCGCTGATGGCCACACCGACTCCACACTGTTTGAGAAGCTGCGCAATGCACCAGACATGGCACTGCGCACTACAAAAGCCACCACTACTTTTGGATCGCCACTTGTGGCTTAATCTCAGGGAGATTAAAAACACGGACAGGACAACTCTTTTCGACTGTCCCGTCAGGCCTGTTTGGCTCCGTGGTGGAGTGCTACATCGCGGCCCATAAGTCCGTCATCGCAGGCTATGCGTCACTTCTTCACCAAAAGTGCCAGCTCCTCCACTGCCTCCAGTCTCTTCAAGATGGCCCAGTCGACTCAGAAGTGACCCAGGCCAGCCTCAGCACCCGTCTAGCCCCAGCCAAAAGCGGAGCAGAGGAGGAAAGGGTTAAGTCCCACCGAGGCAGGACCACCCCCAAAGCGTGCCCGTCTTCCAGTCCCCTCTTTAGTTCAGGGCACTGGAAACAATATTTTTGTTGCCAGTTTCCTTCTTCGTCCCCAAGGCCTCAGGCCTATCCTCGATCGGAGATGTCGATGAACATTAACTATTAAACAAATCCTAGCGCAAATTCACCCTGGGAATTGGTTTATATCAGTGGATCTGAAAGACGCCTACTTTCATATCCTGATAGCCCCCCACCACAGACCGTTCTTGAGATTCGTGTTCAAGGGGGTGGCATACCAATAAACAGTCCTTCCATTCTCTCTAGCTCCAGGTACTTTTACAAAAGTGTGTAGACACGGCTCTCTCCCTTCTGAGACAGACGGGAATCCGCATACTCAACTACCTCGATGATTTGCTGCTTATAGGCCAATTGGAACGGGAACTATGCGACCACAGATCCCAGCAACAGACAGCAGTGAAATTAGCCTCTTAAGACAAATGAGTTGTGTTGTTTTAAAATGAATTGTCCACCTCACAACGCCATTAAACACAAATCATCATTTGAGATGTGAAAGAAACAACATTACTGCTATAATGCATGCACATACACTGTTGGACAATCTTAGTGAACATGAGAGTTTATGATGTGTGACTTTATTTTCTAAAAGTCCACAGGGCCAAAAGTGCACACAGTTGAAGAAACAATCGAACAATTGAAAGAATATTTTTTAGTAAATAACTTGTTGGGAAGCTGTAGATGTTTTTACCTGAAAAATCCAAGGAGGCCAAGTCTGTACTGGATCAAGACTACAACTACATCTTGATAAGCAGCCAAAACATGTCCATCAAAAAAGGAAGCAGAGGCCATAGAAAAACCTCCGCCATGAATCCAAACCATGACCTATTGCAAATTGTGTATTAAAATAGAAAAAAACATTAACCAACATACATTTTTATGCATACAAATAGAGCAAAGCTCAATTAAATTCAGACCAAACACTTACAGGTAACTTGGTGTTGTCTCCAGGTTTAGAAGGAGTGTAAATGTTGAGGTAAAGACAGTCCTCTGATACTTCAGGGATCTCCATATTCATAGACACATTAGCCATCAAGTCTATAAGCATCTCCTTTGGCTGTAAACACCTGGGATAAAGAAAAAGCATCATCTTTTCCAAATGAAAATGCCTGACAATTTAATTTCAGTAGTTTTGCTTTAATCTCACATTGGTGGCTGTTTGGTTGCATCTCTCACTCCTTGCCATGGTTCTGCAGGTAGTGGTGGAGCCAGTCTCAGGGGGCCCACAGGTGGCTTTGCAAACGGTACACCTAGATAGCTATTGACAACAGTTTCTTTGCCCTTCGCAGTCATGAAGGAACCTCTTAGAGATCCTAATTTAGTATGTGCTACAGGTCCTTTCAAAAACAAATGTGCAACCATTCTTAATATTATACAGTCAGCCTTAGCCAATTTTGAAACAGTGCTGACTCTGATAACTTACCTTCTTTTCGCTTATTTATTAATCGTGGAATGGTTTGAGTCATGAAATTAAAGTGTTTTCCCTTCAGGTCCTTTCCAGGTTTCTGTTCCAGTCCAATGCTGAGATATTCAGCCTCAGCTCCAAATTCAGGCCATGATGTGAGGCCAGGACCATTCGGAGACCTGAAAAAGGTTTTAAAAATAGTTTAAAATATTGTATGTGCCGAACTCTTAGAAATGCATTCTTTTTATACATATTTGTTTAATATAGTTTAAAAAAAATAAAATATGAGCGCCTCCAACTTGCAGAGCCGACATGTGGCATATATTAAATATATTTGTATTATCTAACATTAGCAAAGGTTAATAAATTTAGTAAGTTTATATTACTCATTATTAAAATTAACTGATGTTAACAAATGAAACCTACTGTAAACTTTTTTTTTTTTTTTTTTTTACAAATGTCATGATAAATTATAACATATACAGTATTAATTCATAAATTGTTTTTCAGAGCATTTTTCATAAATTACTTTTTACACCTTAACTGATTGACTCAAGAGGACAGCAGGGGTCTTCACTGTGATATTACTTCCTGTTATAAGTGTATGTTTCTGCATGTTGGTTGCACAAGATTTGATTTGGCAGTCATTTGATTTGTTTCAAATATTTATAACATTTGACCAAACTACTTTGTTTAAAGGATGAAATTCTTGAAAACAATAAAGCTTTTTATTCATGATATCCGTCTACCAAAAACGGATCTGAAAAAGTTAAACTGGACTTGTCTGCAGAACCTGATTTTACCAAGTGCAACATCTTTGTTGATCCTGGAACAACATTCCAATCAACCAATCCGATCTGAGAGACAATTTTACAGTTTATGTCAAGTTTAGGCTTACAACCAGGGTTAGGTGCTTCCAGAGATGGGGGACTCGAGTCACATGACTTGACTCGAGCCAGACTCGAGTCGCAAATTTAAGGACTTGAGACTTGCTTGACTAAATTAAGAAAATGACTCGACTTGACTTTAACTTGAGATCCAATGACTTGAGACTTGACTTGACTTGAACTGTATGACTCGAGAATGACTTGATATAGATTTATCATCGCAACATCAATTGATGAAGCAACGGAAACATTGACGCCAGTCATCAGATTATTGCGTGACACTGCACAAGCCCAGAAAAAAAACATACATCGCGGTGAGCGCGCTAAATACAAAAACATCTCCCAGCATCGTTTCTTTTTGGATATAAACACTAGAAATGGACTATATTCATACAAGAAGATTTGCTGTACGCATAATAACTGGCAAGGGATATCGGACGACCATCACAACCTCGAACAGTCGAACTTCATTCACCACGTCTAAAAGTAAGCTATGGCTTGTTTAACCTGTTTGTTATAGTTAATTTGACTATCTTTAAATCTAGAGAGAATACTGGTCAAAACAGCATGCCTCTTTATACACAATTATGTTGTAAAATGTAGCTTAATGTTGTCAATATTCAAATGATAATTAATGATGTCATGTTTTGTATAACATTTGCCACATTTCATTTTAAATCCAAATATGTCGTTCTTTCCAATGACAAAAAACAACATAGAAAACTGTTAATGTTTTGTCGTGTTTTATGTTTCTCTTAAAGCAGGGTTAGATGTTATCAAGGGTTACATCTATTAGATGCAGTGGCGGAGCCAGAGGGGGGTCCGGGGTCACCCCTGACATGCGATTGGCCACCCCGGGTGCCACCCCAAAATTTTATTTGCTACTGGCAGTTGCTGTTGCTGATTTAAAAAAAAAAAATTACGTTCGTCGGCAGCGCGGCGCGCGCAGTTTTCAAACGGACGAGCAGAGGACGAGAGATGGTTGCAAGATACCGAACTTCACCGAATAAGAAAACATCATATTTGAAGTAAGCTTTTAAGGTTTAGCATCAGGGTGGTTTGCTCCCAATAGCCTACATTAGGCCTAATACACGCATACCTTGCCGTGTGTACGTTACAGTATACGTACAAATGTTCTAGCTAATGTGAGGATAGGAGATCAAAACGCTGGCAAAGAAGAGCAGAAACAAGCGATATCATAATGCGATCACTATAGGACTATGAAGCTTTGTGGGTGTAGGTTGTTGATGGACTCGATCTACTGTGTTTAGATCATCATTATGAATCTTATCTAGATGTAGTCTTTGATAAAAATGCGATTTTCTCAGCTTTTTGCTCATGTTGCTTTTTATGAAACTTGCCAACATTTAAGTGTTGATTAAAAAAAAAGACGCACGAAGCTAGAATAACATTATTTTTTTGTTTTTGTTTTAAAAGCACAGGGTTTGTTCTTTCTTTTGCTATGTTCAGATATTCATACAACAAAATATTCTGGGGTGCCATGAAATTGTGAAAATTAGCAAAACCACGTTTTTTTTATACTGGCGAGAAAGAGTTAAATGTTGGTAATTGGATGATGATTAGAATATGAATATGATTGGAATGATATTTTAAATTTGTAATATTTTTGAACAGGGTCAATTAAACATGAAAAGAAAGGGAGAGATATCAGAGTTATTTTAAAATAAGCACAAACATAGTCCAGTAATTTTATGAAAAAAAAAAGGTTGAACAAATTGCAACAGAAGCAAACTCAAATAATTTTGTATCCTCATTATGTCCTGAGTAAGGAAACAAAGTCCCTAAGAATCCCATTAGGGGAATGTTTCGAAATCTGTTTCTGGGGATTCACTTTTTATTTGACTTACCTTTTGTCTTCTGCATTCTCCTTACCCTTGTCTCCTGTTCTTCCCTTAGACTCATCCCCCAGAAACAGTCGCATTAATAATTAAAAAAGGCTGGTTTCTAAAGTACTTCTTCCTGCCTCTATGTATTAATGCTCATGGGTAACCTAAATGGGTTCCATTCAGACCTTAACATTAAGTATTTTACTGTTATGTGTCAACAAGATTCAACAAGACATTTTCACCTGGCTAGACCCAATGTTTAGATCTGTTGTGGTATTTCTGCAAATTAGCACATACGTAATTAGATTATGCACCGTTTGTCCATCTTAACAAACAATTTTAAAAAACTTGGAATACATTTTTTGTTTGTCTTGATGTAAGTAATCAACTCAGTAATTTTCATGGTGATATCTAAAGGTTAAACTTTTTACCCTATTCTCGTAAGAAAAAGAATGAATAGGCTATATTTGTTTTTTTTTCTAAACTTTCCCAAATGGGATTCTTTGGGACTTTTTTTCCTTACTCAGGACATATTGAGGATATAAAATCAGGTGAGTTTGCTTGTTGCAATTTGTTCAAGGTTGACCCCCATTTTGGCTTAAAATGACTGGACTAACAGGCAGATCAGGTGCAAACAGACCACCCAGCCCTTGCATCACCACTGGCTAGTCAGAGTCAGTGTGGTCAGACTTCAGAACCAGCAACAGGTCAGAGCATCTACCAGACACAGGCAGTCAATCACATACCCAATTCAGGAATTTAAGTTGAGATGATTTTGCCAGATTAAAAGGACAGTTCACCCAAAAATGAACACAAAAAAAATAATTATAAATTAAATAATTAGAATTAGAATTATTATAAATTATTATAAAGAAATAATTATGTTGTATTTAATCTTCCCAGGATAAGATTTTATATTGATGGGCAATAAAATTGTTTAACTTTTTCAAGGACATGTCTGCTTGATGCCTGCTATATCTAATAAAAGATAAAATAAAATATATATATATTTTTTTTTTGTAAATGTGAGTTTTTTTTGTAAATAAATGCAGCAGTTCATAACAGACACATGGGGTATCTTATCTACTTGGTGCTTCAGCTTTGTTTTCTGCAAATATTTTGGATGTTCAACACTTATAGACACAAACAGAGTGACCCAATTCCTTCCACAAGCTTTTCCACTGTGTGTGTGTGTGTGTACTGTGTACCCCCGAAAGTAGCAGTGGCCACCCCATGTATAAAACTCTAGTTCCGCCACTGATTAGATGTTATCAAAATGCCAGCAGAATTAATATTGCACCCAAAATTCAAAATGTGGTGGAAAAAAATGCCCTAGTGCGAGTTATTTTCATAATCATAACATATGATATTAAAAAAATATTTCCAGAATATTGACGCGATTGCAAATGTGATAATGATTTTATAAAACAGTTCAGTAAGAGTGAATATTGTCATGTGACATTTAGACATAGCCTAATATTCCAAATATTTTCTGTTTTTGCTCGATTTCTCCAATGACAATAGTTCCAAACAAGCCACAGAAAGAGTTATGCGTATTTGTGATTCAGTGACCTAGTTGCTTAGTTCCAGAACGAATCTGCCGTTTTGAACATAAGTTAAATGAATGCTTCTATGACTCGTACATTGATACGGTAATTTGGCGCCACCTATTGGCGGTTTTAACTTCATAATTAAAAATATATAGCCTAACTTGTATTAAGGGGATGCCAGTTTGAAGAATGCCTTTGGTCGCATAGGAACTATACTTGAATTGTAAATTGTTTAATACCTTTTAATGGTCTTCTGCAATGTTTGAGGCATATTTATTTTTTCATGCTTTAATGTTGGCCTAATTTCAGTTATATTTAGATTTTTATTGTAGTAACCACTCAGCTATATGTGGAAATGCATATATAAAAAAAATGTTGCAAATAAAACCATAGTCCACAACTTCATTACTTTTTTCTGTAACGCAGTAGTGTAAGGCATTACTAATCAATTTTCAGTAATATTCTACTATATTACATGTTCAGTTATGCTTGCGTTACAACACACTTTTAGTTTTAATTGTAAAAAACACAAAAAAAAAAAAAAACACCAAGACCGCGAGACATTAACGAATGAAAAATGGCAAGTAGGCTAAGTTACCTGTTTGTGGTCAGTCAATGGCCGCGTGTGGTGTCCAAGTTTGTAAATAAAGACTAAATGGCAGCGTCTGATATATTTTTTATAGCTATTTATTTTTTACAGGAGTGCCGTGAGGCACGTATGCGCATTAGGCCGGTGACACACTGGCTGCGAGGCGTGTCCGTTTTTATTTCGGCTCCCATGTTAACAGGTTAGAGCTTGCAGACTGCCTGAGTGACACGCGCGTCAAAACGCGTGCATGCTAGAAATAGAACCGACGCCTATTTTTCACGCGACACGCAAGCGTGTTGGAAGCGTTTCCAGGCAAAATAGAATCGGAAAAGATGTTTATATGTTATTTTGTACACGAACACATATTAATAAATAACATTTTGATGGTTGAAAGTCTAGGTTTTGACATAAATTCAGATATAAATAGGCTATAATTTAAAAATAAATAAATAAATAATTATCAATTTTCAAATATTGCACCTGTCATTACAGAACGAAAAATTCTGTAGTCTATTTTGCAGTCAATACTGCTGACAGTGTCTTTATAGTAGGCTTTATATTTATGCTTAACATGAAGTAGCCTATATAGGGCTTCCACAACTCTCTCCCATATGTCGAACAAGGGTGATCCGTGTCAGCAGCGCCGCGTCAGACACGTTTCTGGTGTACAAAGTCGCAGAAAACGCGACGCAGCCGCCACGCAGCTGACACGCAACAGAAACGCCACGCCACGCAGCCAGTGTGTCTCCGGGCTACTCCATTTGTTCTGTGTTTTCTTTCTAAACAGTTAGGCTATGTTTAGGTGGTATTTTTCTTGTTCTCATCACGCAATCATGTTTTTGATGCGGTGGTGACGCGTTCATGTAACATGATGTAAGGAAAGCACCTAAAAGCTGTCACAAAGAACCGGCAAAAGCAATGATTATGAATATGTCAAATATAGCAAGGAGACATTTTTAATTGTTTATTAATAAAGATGAAGTTGACGTTGCTGACTCGCGATCTTCGCAGTAGTGAATGCGCCAGAGAGAAATTCACATTTCATACAGAAGCAGAGAGCAGTCCGTTTTCTTTCGTTTTGAATTGTTCTGTTTACAAGTAGACATTTCAATATATATATATATATATATATATATATATATATATATATATATATATTCAGGTCTGTGAAGTAGGCTAGGGCTATACCTTAGGCTATAGCCTACGCTGAGTTTCGGTTAATTTATGAGACGCGCTCCAGTTCACGCGCAGGCGCCTCCATGTCGTGATTATCTATTGTCTGCTATATTTACTTCTTATTTATTAAATCCAGGCAATTGGTTGATGAAACATTGATTAAAATTAAGATACAATTAGTACAAATCGAAATTCACTTTAAAGAAAGGCTTTGTGTCTTCTGTTTGAGGTCTCTGTGACAGTTTTTTAGTGCCGCTTCAGAGCGGTCGCGTCCGTAATGGAGAACTGTCACGTGACGTACATTGTTTTTTCCTCATAAATGCCAACACGAAAAATAAAATAAAATTAATATTTTATGTTCTGTGGAGAGCCAACCCCTCTTCATCCGGTGGGTAGTAGTGTAATTCACAGAATTACAAAAAAATATTTTGCCTCCTAAAAGTTAAATTGTTTTTTGTCATGCATGAATGCGTGTGTATTTCCCTCATATTAAATATAAAACGCATGTGTAGACTGATATTTTTCTAATGTCTGGACTCTTTTAAGGGGGTATCCTATGGATAAACAGACGTTTCAATATATTGGTATTAAATGCATTTTCTGAGAATTTATATTTCAAGTTTTGACTGCAAATGTCACGTCCAAAACGCTGGAATTCCCCAATTTTAAATAATTTATCCTCAACTAGTTTTGTGGTGTAGGTCTACGTATTTTATAATGTTAACTTCAAAATTCAAATAATACTAATAGTAATTTAAAGATGTGGTAGCATTGGATCTGGACAGGAAGGATAACTCTTGGGAGTTGGAAGGGGTGTGTCGCGATTCTGCAGATTCGTGGATCTGAGTGTCACGATTTCGGTTTCATATCGTTACAGCCTTAGAATGTTAAGTTCTACTACTGTATAGCTATTTTGGTGAAAGTAAATCAAAAGTAATACAGGAGTAATGTAACGCATTACAATTCTGAGACAGTAATATTGTTTGTAAGGTAATGCATTACTTTTAAATAACAGTAACAAGTAATGTATAATGTATTACAGTTTGGAAGTAACTTGCACAACACAGGTGACTTGTGACCCAAGCTACGACTTGACTTGACTTGCTTGACATAAGGCAGTGACTTGACTTGACTTGCCTTTATAAAAAATTTACTTGGACTTGCTTGAGACTCGAAGGTTAAGACTTGAGACTTGCTTGTGACTTGCACATGTGTGACTTACTCCCACCTCTGGGTGCTTCTACATCAGTGTTATTCACCTATCATTTCCCTCTGATTTTTGGGATAAGTTATGGGTAGGGTTAGCTTAAGGGGTATGAATAGGGTTAGATTACATTTTCAGACAGGAATGTTGTTCCAGTATCAACAAAATATGTTGACCCAGGAACACGTCTAACTCTGCAAAATCTGGACATGAGATTTGTCTCACTCACCCAGTGCGAGCAAAGTTGCCCCAGTAATCCATGACAGATCTACAAAGTTCATTTTCTTCTTTTGAGAGTTCACCTGAATCAAAACAGGAAGAAAGATGTCAAATAGAAAAAACAAAGAGAGACACTGTATTGATTGTCACTACCTATAAAATCCTTACTTTGACAACTGTTGTGGTTAATGATATCAATGAGACTGAAGTTTGAGATCTTAAGGTATGGTCAAATTTAACGTTTTTCTGCAAATTTTCACAGTCGAAATCCAATCATTTCAATAGTAATACACATGACTGGATATTTCGTGTAAAACCGAAAGATTTCACCACGCAGATTTCACAACGTGTTAAAGTAAATTCACTGTGTTGACCAACTGAAAGCTGCTTGGTCTGAAAGTGATTTCTCTGTGAGCTTCATACATCGCTACACTGCTGACAATATACAATGAACCATTTTTCTGTGAACTTTTGTGAAAGTTCGCTAATCTGACCATACTTCTAAAACACAAAATCTGTTTGTTATATTTCCTAATATTATTGGGGTTGTACCTATCAGCTTTATACTTCCATCTGCAAAGCAAAAACCAAAAACAAATAACATTTCATCTCCATGGTCACTTCCAACAAAACTGGGTCTTTTTTTTTGAAGTATACTGGGAGCATGCTGGAATTCATACACATATACTGGTGCACCAGCATCTAGAAATAGACGAAATTGATAATTATTGTTGTGTATCACTGAAACAACATTCTACAAATTTAACACAGTCATACTTCTACAGCACATTGAACAAACTCTCACCTCTGTGGAAGTTCGCTACTTTGCGAGCTGGGATGTTGAACAAAGAGTCTCCTAACATCTCTCGAAAACCATCTCTGATTTTGATCCTGTCAGTGGATGTCCCCAGATACTCATTTAAAACAAGCTCAAGAATTGACTGATCTTGAAGCTGAAGGGGATAAAAATAGACCAGAAATGTTATAGAAACCATATAGGCTAGTCTTGCAGCTTACTATCAGAGTTCCTCTAAAACTCTCCACCTGCCTAGATCTACTGACAGTAGCAAGTCCTTACTTGCTCTGCAGCAGCAGCAATACTCAAAAGCAGCAGTGTAACAGATCTAGTCCAACAAACCAAACTATTTCAAGAGTTGTTATTAAATTATTATGAAAGTTGTCATGATTTAATATATTTCAATCATAACAACTTTCGAAATAGTTTGGCTTTGGTGGACTATATATGTATAATTGAAGATAAAACTCTCTTACATCAGGATTAAACATGGTAAAAAACGGCACAATCTGCTCTATGTCCATCCCATCTGTCCATCCTGGAGGTGCAAAGAACTATGGAAAAACATTTGCTAAATGTGAATATACTGTACAATACAGACTGAAGTTCTAATTTTTGGAAAAACAAATCTCATGTTTGTATTTTTTACAAATTTTAAAAGTGAAGAAGTCTGTCTTTACATTTGGCAGAATATGTCCACCCTCATCATTAGTGATTCCGGTGATCAGAGGCACTTTATTAAACTGGTGGGATTGAAGAAGATCTGCTGCAGGATTTGGAAGGAACTGGCCATCCACTGTCACTCCAAAATGAAGCTCTGGATGCTCCTGTTTCAAAAGACAACGCATCGTTTAGTGCATAGGTGGACTGTTTGCATACATTTATGAATGTTCACTGAGATTCAATAAAAAAGACCAGTATTTGGACAGACAGACCTTAGCAATTGTCAAGATGTCTTCTTCTGTCAGCTGCATCACACAGTCAACAATCATCTTTGTGCTGGAAATATCACAGCCAGATAGATTTCCTACAGCCTAGAGAGAAACAAGTGATATTTACATTAAATTTAATTTTTACTACAGAAAGTTCTAAATGAATTTGTTTAGAATTTGAACAGATGTAACTGACCTGAGCTAATGCAAGAGGGTTTGGTCTCATGAGAGCATCCATTGCTGCTGTACCGCTCTCTGCGATAGCGTGATGGAAGAGGTTAGCAGATAATGGTGATAGAACCTATGAATTTTTTTTAAGAAATGTTTTGGTTTAATGACATAATACTAATTTTTTGACTGAAAAATGCTTTAAAGTCTTATTGGAATATCAGCCTTATGGGTTTCGCTAATATGTAAACAATGAAAAGTGTTAGAAAGAGCTAGTGACTAAACCTTGTAACTGCATTGGCTTCTCAATGTGTCAATCAAACCTTATAACTCCACCCCGCCTCTATCATGAATGAAGTGCCAGGTTGGTGACCACTGCACTACACCATGCTGACCAATGCCTGCCTATGCGCTTGTCACGGATGCACACAAATGAGTGAGGATCCAAGTGCAGTTTATTAGGGTAATGCAAAATCATACGTCAGCCAGGCAAAGGTTCAAAATCCATAAAGCAGTCCAAAGTCAAGAAACAAAACAAGACAGACCTCCAAAGTGTAGTGACATCTAAACAAGGACTCGACAACTAACACAGAAACAGACAGGGTATAAAAAGACAGGTGCAAACAATGTGAGTGGGAACAGCTGTGAGCAATGATCAGTGATGAGTTCAGGCAAAGGGTGATGGGAAATGCAGTTCATGATAAGGGTGCATGATAAGGGTGCTCCATGCTTAGCTGTTTCTGAAATGTGAACTCTTGTATTAAACCAGTCTGAGCCACAGCTGCAGGACAGCCCAGAGCCCCTAAGAGCAGAGCTAACAGGGGAGACTAGACATAACCTCAGCTAAATCCATAGCACTACATCTAGCTGCTGAACCAAGCGATAGATGAAATACAGTGTTGCTCACAGCAGCTCTACATATAACGCTACCAGGACTGAACAAGCCTAGGGGAGAAGTGTACCGAAGGGAGCATGCAAAGAAAGAATTCCTCAGCTTCCAAGAATAACCAGACTAATGGACTGAAGAAGCAATAGAGAATGGTTTGCAAACTGTGATACAACCACTCAAACCCCCACTGCAACCTTAGAGTAGCCTGGGGACAGGGATCAACCCATTCACAAGGAGCATAATCCTGCTTCAAACCCAATATGACAATTTGGGGAGGACAGCAAGTGAGAAAGTAGAATTTTCCATACTCAATCTCAGCTGTCAAGCTCTACTCGTGCTCACCCTGCTAGGGAGCTCAAACCTTCTTCAAATCCCAGAAACTCAAGCTCAACTCAACAGATGCTATTATCCCAGCAAATTCATCAAGGAAGCGGGCTATACGGCTGTGGCGAGGGGGGCGTGGTTTTGCGAAGTCTGTAGCAGGAGAGAAAGGAGGGAGCTGCACGGTGAGTAAGTAGGTCAAGTGCAGATGATGAAAACCTGTCTGATTGCAGTAATTGGCGTGGAGAGACCGCATATAAGCCGGCGGGAATGAGAGAGCGAGAGAGAGAGGGACTCGGGACTCCCACACAACAAGCGGACTGAGAGCTGTTACAGCGGCAAGAGTGTTCGTCTAAAGTGGACTGAGAGCTGATTCAGCGGGAAGAGTGTTCTGTGATCGTTGCTCTAGCGAGACTACGGTGAATGCGCACGTGGCGCGACTTTTGCTTTCCTTTCTATTTTGAGTTAATAAAAGTACGAGTCCCAGTCACTTCTTCCTTCCACCCACACACATTGAACCTTACCACAACAGCAATATCACCTCCTACTCTAGAGGGGACTACTAATGATAGGTTTTTACAAAAAAGTCCACTACATTGTATCAATCTCTCCATCCTCACGAAAAATATTTACACGAACACCTCCCAGCTGAATACACTGGAGGAGGAACTGATGAAAGTGTTATAAAAACACTGGCTTTTAAACCCATCAAACCTCCTCTTCCTTGCGGCCAGATTCTGCATAACACCCCCAGCTGGAGGGAGGGCATCCTTTAAAAGTGAAGGGGTTGCATTATCTCACCATGACAAACACCTTCAGCGGCCCTCAGTAGATATTACAGAGGAGCATGCTGAACAACGGCATTGGTCTGGACCAGATAAGAAAGCAGATCACCTCATCTTACTGCAGGTACCACACTTTCACTTAATATCAGTCTATCCTCTTGACCTAAGCCCCAGAGGAACATACTGAAAAACAGCATTGCTCTGGACCAGATAAGATGAATTGCATCATCTCATCACGACTCGCGCTCTTAACGTTAGTCCATACTCTGTGCTTAAAGGGTTAGTTCACCCAAAAATGAAAATTCTGTCAGTATTTACTCACCCTCATGTTGTTCCAACCCCGTAAGACCTTCGTTCATCTTCGGAACACGAATTAAGATATTTTTGATGAAATCTGAGAGCTGGACCACTCCTCCATACTAGTCCATAGGCTTCTTGAGGGATTGAACTTACAGGCCCCGAAAAGTTATTACAGACATCGTTAAAATAGTCCAAGTGACTACAGTGGCTCAATCTTAAAGGGTTAGTTCACCCAAAAATGAAAATTATGTCATTAACAACTCACCCTCATGTCGTTCCAAGCCCGTAAGACCTCCGTTCATCTTCGGAACACAGTTTAAGATATTTTAGATTCAGTCCGAGAGCTCTCTGTCCCTCCATTGAAAATCTATGTACCATATACTGTCCTTGTCCAGAAAGGCAAATAAAGACATCATCAAAGTAGTCCATGTAACCTCAGTGCGTTAGTTAGAATTTTTTGAAGCATCGAAAATACATTTTGTTCCAAAAATAACAAAAACGACCTTATTCAGCATTGTATTCTCTTCCGGTTCTGTTGTCAATCCGCGTTCACGAGGCCAGTGACGCTGCTGACGTGTTATCTGGTGCGTCCGTGTATTCGGGTTCAAATAAATGTCTGGTTAAAAAAAAATGCAAGTCTTCCCCTGTGTCGAAATCCTTAGACATGTTTGCGAAGATTGTTTTGTTTACAGCGTGCCTCTCCCTCAGACTGTAAACGAAGCTCGGGCGCACCAGATAAAACGTCAGCTCGTCTTACGTCAGCGGACTCATGAACACGGATTGACAACAGAACCGGAAGAGAATACAACGCTCTCTGTGGGCCTCGAGTCAGTTCACTAGTGTAAAAGCGTAGAGCTTCTGTTGTTGTACGTCACACGCATCACACACATGACCAGCGTCGGCCAATAGTGAGCCTACGTGTAACGTAGCTCTACGCTATTACACTATGTTAACTGACTAGAGGCCAACAGAGAAGGAAATGAATAGTTGAAATAAAGTCGTTATTTTTGTTTGTTTTTGCGCACAAAAAGTATTCTCGTTGTTTGATAAACTTAAGATTGAGCCACTGTAGTCACTTGGACTATTTTAATGATGTCTGTAATAACTTTTCGGGGCCTGCAAGTTCAATCCCTCAAGAAGCCTATGGAGGATTGATCCAGCTCTCAGATTTCATCAAAAATATCTTAATTCATGTTCCGAAGATGAACGAAGGTCTTACGGGGTTGGAACAACATGAGGGTGAGTAAATACTTACAGAATTTTCATTTTTGGGTGAACTATCCCTTTAAGCCCCTGCAAAAGCAAGATGTAAGCATTAAGCAGGGTTCTCCTAGAGAAGCGAGCAGAGATAAACTGCACTCGCTCTAATCTCCAAGCCTAAAAAGCTGGAGAGGGTCGATAGACCTCTTTCATTCCTCCATAGAAAAAACACTTGCAGGACCATGAAGGCAGACCCCAAAATCAGCGTAAACTGAATGGGGGTAGCCTAGGGAGAAAGGGATAATGTTTCCTCCTTCTCTGCCAAATACTACTCCTTCAACCCTCACAGACCCCCAGCGAGGGATATATCTCCTGAAAGTTGCTGACTGAGACCTCGCCTTTGTAACTTCTCTACTACCGCCTCACCGGCAGTCCATAGAGGTCAGAGTGTGACATCAGAGCATCAATAAGAAAGTTTTTCTAATTTTCCTTGTCACAGATGCCTCTCTGTAGCAATTATAGCAACCACTTAATGACCAATGCACAGTCCCTCCTCACGTGAATAGTTTACCTACACACTATACGAGCTGAACCAGATTCCTCCATGATTTCGACAACTCAATGAGAAGATCTGGGAAAAATAAAAGGCTCACAGACCTATAAGTGGTGCCTCAACTCTCTCTGTCCTCATCCAATTCCTCATAACTAGAAATGGCACATTAAAATGCTCTCATCCAGAAGCGCCCGCAGAGGTTCCTGAACCGAGATGAGAACAACAGAGCTAGCAGGAGAAGCCCAAAAAGAAAAAAAAACTTCTGTCAGACTCCTTCCCATGCTCCACCTACATTCCCCATGATCAATCCCGCCCTCGGCAGCAATGGGATCTGAACGACGAAGTGCAGACTCTCAACTCTCATCCCTCAAGAGAGAGTCAAGCAAGGGTAGAGCTTCAGAATGAATGCATTCAGCTCCCTCAAAAGCCTAACATGCTCTGTGCAAACGCTTGATTCTCATCGCTCTAAAGAGAATCCAGAAAGAACAGAACTTCTTACCTCAAATGCATTGCAATGAGCTTATCTACCTCCCTCAAGAGTTGAATGTACTCCAACAGACTCTTATCTTCACACCCACATTCAAACAAAGCGGCTTCCTAAAGACAAAAAAGCTGATGACGTGTAATGCAGGCACCCTTTTGTATGCCTGGGCACTCTCACGTGCTTCAGACACAGGGTTTCGCAGGACACGTCTCTGTAGCGTAAAGCAACTGACACAGCGAGGAGTCCCTTCGAAAAGGAACTTGCGGTTATGGTAAGGGGTGTGACATTTCCCAAACATGCTCGAAGAGGTTGACCAATCACAACACACTGGTCCAGCCAACCAATCAGAGCACATTTTGCTTTTTTAAAAGGAGGGGCTTCATAGAGTCAGGAACTAAACAGAGTGTTACTGACAGATTGGTAAAAGAGGTGCTGCAACTGTGTGAAATATGTAAGAAAATATGAAAACCTATTCTATTAGACCCCCAAAACAAAATCAAGACTTTGTAAAAGGGCATAATATGGCCTCTTTAATAAATACTATAATACACTGCATGACATTTAAGAGTCAATAAATGAAAACTGAAAATGATCTTTTCAAAGAAGCCAATATTACAGAATATATATATGTTTTAATTATAAATTCTTACATGTAAAGACACACTGACTCCTCCAGCAGACTCTCCGAAGATGGTCACTAATCCAGGGTCGCCCCCAAAGCTGTGGATATTCTCCTGGACCCAATGAAGTGCAGCCACCTGGTCCAGAAGACCATAGTTTCCTGGCGCATGTTCATCTCCTGTGCTAAAGGGCAGAATATAATCATACAACTCCATCAGAGACCTTAGACCTCAATTGCACTGAATCAATTAAACTAATCAACCAGAGATTCTAAAGCATCACAAATTAACTTTATAGCCATTCAAACAGATAACATGCAAGTCTGAAGTCCAAAAACACATGGCCTGCTGAATGCAAACCAAACCTAAACCTTAATAATCTTTGATGTGTCATCTTTTAATGTTACTCCAACACCTGGACAGGTAAAACGAGAAAAAGTGCTTTAATATATTGCCAGTGATATTATTTAGAACTAGACAGTAAAGTTTGTTGATAAACTTTGATGTATGTTTGAGAAAAGCTTAGTCTGAATGTTTAAAATGGTTTAACAAGTTGTAAGTTGTTAGATTTAAATAGTTTTAAAATCTTGAATATTTTCAAAGATTAAAGTATTTTAAAAAGATTTCAAACCAGCAACAAAATATGACATGAACTGTCCCATAAATGTCGTTTCTTGTGCTCAATAGCACTAAAAAAGCATACATTTTCAGGCATGACCAGCCAATGCACATCTGCAGTCCTAAGTGTGCATCTCAAAACACTGACTGTTTCTACAGCAACTGTGACACAACCACTTTATCAATCTATCAGTCTTTTAATTAGAAGGCGGGACTTATTCCAACATACTGCCCATTCCACTTTCTCCCATTCATAGTAATATGATTGTACAGTCTTTCTATATATAAAGTCTTTGCATTCATGGAAGTTACATTCATGTTTTAGCATGTTAATTTTTTTTCATGTAGTTAAAGGTTGTTAGCACATTTCTAGTATGTTTTAGATTTAGTTTAAACTATTTTGGATTTTATTAGATCTTTATGTTGGTAACAATTAGTTTTTACCTGAAAAATCCAAGTAGGCCAAGCCTGTATTGAATCAGGACCACAACTACATCTTGATAGGCAGCCAAAACATGTCCGTCAATCATGGACGCAGAGGCCATCGATAAACCTCCACCATGGATCCAAACCATAACCTTTTTCAACATTAAAATACTATTAAATGCATAACATACATATAATGTTAAAATACATAAACATCAACCAAATCATTCACGCTTACAGGCAACTTGTCATTAGCTCCAGGTTTAGAAGGTGTGTAGACATTGAGGTAAAGACAGTCTTCTGCTGAATCAGGAACCTCCATATTCATAGATAGCTTGCCCACCAAGTCTACAACTACCTGCTTATCCTGCAGACACCTGGGACAGATATAGAGTAACACAAGTGTCACCACTTGATCTCCAGTGTAAAATCTAGGACCTGAAGCAAAGGCATTGATCTACAGGTGGATTAGCTTTTATTCTCACATGAACGGCTGTTTTGTAGCATCTCTCACTCCAACCCATTTCTCTGCGGGTTGGGGTGGAGCGAATCTCAACGAACCCACGGGTGGCTTGGCAAACGGTATGCCCAGGTAAGAATGGACGACTGTATCCTTTCCTTTTGCTTTCATGTGTGACCCTTTCATAGCCCCAGATTTGGTTTGCAAGACAGGTCCTGTGTCATTCATTTTTAAAAAAGAGAGAGATAGAGTTTAAAGCATTTATTTCACAGTATGATTTGCAATTAATTTACTACGGAGCCCGGGAAGTCACTTGTGGGAGGAAAAAAAACTATCCGTAGCGACGGTTTTGCAATCCGTCCCCTCAGTTTATAAACCGTACTCACAAATTCTTAAACTGCTCCCTCGGTTTAACAAATCGTGCCCACTGATTAATAAACCATACCCACAAGTTCCTAATCCGCACACTCAGATTTGTAAACTGTGCCTTCAGTTTTGGCAATCTGTACCCACAAATTCATAAACACGCTTTTGCAATCTGTTCCGACGGGTTTGTAAACTGTACTCACAAATTTGTGGCCCGCCCTCATTTTAGAAGAACACCACGTTGTTAACGACTCGTATTGTATATTGTTTTATTGTGTAGTAGTGGAATACATCAAAATGTCTTAACTGCATCAGCATGCTTAAAGAGATTTTCAATTGTTGCGGGTATGGGGTGAGGTGAACCTACACTGAGTGGGGGCCCCATGAAAAATTAATCAATGAGGCCCTTTTAAAAAAATATGTTATATATAAGTTTTATATATAATGTATTAATATATAAGATTTTTTTGTTAATATACCTTACCTATTTAGATCAAACTTTTTGATTTTATCTATGCTATACTTTATCTGAAACTATTTTATACATTTTACACTAATTATTTTATATTGATTTTTTTAAAAATTGACATTTACTATTCCTTCTTAACTTAATCTAAAATCATTTATAATAGTTTATACTAATTATTTTATCATTTGTATTTATATTATATTTACCGGTACGGCAGGCTCTATATATTTTATTTTATTTCAATTTGCATATGCTATACTTCATCTGAAACTACTAATTATTTTATCATTTTTATTTATTTTAATTTAATGTAGGCCTATGTGCTATAGCCTAAGTTACTTGCTAAACTATTTTATCTGTATAGCCTACTAATGTTGTCATTGTTCATTTATATTTTTTTAATATATGCTGTACCTAACGTTACTCCATCTGAAACTATGCATCATATACGCATTTAATAGTGTTTTATTAAAGCAAACCCCGATCGACACACCTACTTCTATATGTACTTTCGACGGAATATCCCGTTTAGTAAACACTAAAGCAACAGCATGCATTGCTTTCTAGCGGCGTCGTCAGTGTGCATGCATGTCCGATTGATGTCAAAAAACGCGTTAAAACACGATTGCTTCGCAGTTTGTGTAAATGTCACAAGAGTTGTGTAAAAGAAAATAGTTAGCGTACTGTTGTGCAAGTAAACGCACTCATTATGACACATTAATCTGCCTTACCATCCTCTGCTTTCACAATGTTTTGAAAAGTCAGTGCGATCAGCATGCAAAGTGAAAAAAAGACAGACTCCCTCATCGCCATGCCGTGATCAGTCAGTCCTGCAGCAGAATGGACGTTCACAAGCTCTGCAAGGTTATTTACACAAATGCGTGATCTGGCCATACTTTGAACTTTGTTTTGGCAACTGAGGTTGCCAGATTCTTTCTAATAAAAAACAACTATTTTAAATTGAGCTGCTTTTTATCTAAAGGAATTTTTTAAGGATTAAAAGGGATTTAATGGAATAAAGAATAAATAAGAAAGGTAACATCAGTTCTATGTCTAATTATAGCCTTATAGTTGTGAAGTAATCCATTTAAACTTTTTTCAAATATTATTTTATTTAAAAAATGCACACATTCACTTTTGTTTGTATACTATATATAGCCTAATATGTCAAAAATTTAAAGACTGAATGTCTGCGCCACTTTGTTTAAAGCTCCAGTCCGTAACTTTTTGGGGTTAAAAATTATCCAAAATAAATTTTTGAGCAAGTACATAACCGGCAAGTGTTCAAAACTTATCTGCTTGCCTTAGCTCGATTCAAAACGGTAAGCTTGTAATAATGTTTTTAATTCCAGTGGTACTGGTGGATTTCTGTGGGAAATTTTGCCTAGCAACATTGCTCAAAAAGTTGCCCTATATATCATCACCTTTATGTTAGTCATACTTTCAAAAAGTAGAATGTGTGATTCCGAATGACAGTGCACACCGGCGCGGTGACAGCCACACATTCTCCTCAAAACATTGGATTTATCCATGCTGTGCCGTGCCGAGTCACAACCTACGTAAAGTTGATAATTCCGCGAATAACTGCAATTGCAGACTTTGAACAAAGATGGTGACAAAGAGGAAAAACTATTGACTGCAGCTTTTAAATAGCAAATGCATTTGCGCCCATTTGTGCTCTGGTCTGAAAATGAGGTATGTTCATGCGCAATGTTGGCGCGTTGCTATTTTGAGGCAACTGAATTAGATTGACCAACTGAAACCTGAGCTGTGAAGGCTGCGTCCTCCAAAGACCGTATTTGAAGGGCGATTGGCCGAATTTGAAGGCCGATTGCGTCACAGCAGCGCGACAAAGGATGTCCCAATTCAAAGGCTGCACCCTTCGAAGGTCGCATTTAAAGGACGATTGCGTCACCACGGAGCAATGAAGGCTGTCCCAATTGAATTGCGACGCCAAATGCACCCTTCGTTTCCTCGTGAAAGAAAGGATACATAAATGGATCCTTAGCGGCCTATCCCATAAGTCATTGCGCACCGGTGACGACAGCATTTTTATTTTAAAAAATGACAGACGATTGTTCTTGTCGCCTAGCAACTGTGACAGCTACCGATGACGAGCAGGAGTAACATTTGAACTGCACTTTTTTATTTTCAACTGGGTTTTATATTCAAATCAAATAGGGTTGAAAACCTGTGTAAATATATTCACCATGGTCCATTTATGTACATAATAAAAATAATACACTAGTATACAAAATCGCATCAAGGTAAGATATAAGCGAACATTTGAACCTTAGCTACATATATATATATATATATATATATATATATATATATATATGCCTATGTATGTTTTCTTTTCATATTTCATTACATTATTTACGTAAGTTAACACCCAATACTTGAACAGTTTAAAGTGTAATCCAGCAATTCAGGAGTCAGGACGCAGCCTCTCTGAATTGGGACGCAGTAAACCAGCTCTGGCCATGGTCTTGGCTAAGCCGAAAATACATGACCCGGCGCGCCGGGGGTGAAACATCCTCACCATGTCCTCCAGTAAAATATAAAACATAAAAATGACGATAGCCAATTCTGGCTCTATAGCTGTTTACTCAATTATATCAAATGAATTATCAGGATGGCAACTGTACTCTCGCACCATAGCTTGGCGCCAGGAGCAGTAATCGGGAACACATGGTTGCGCAATTAGAAAATCCTACGAAGTCTACATGGTCAGAAGGGGTTCAATCTTCAGCTGGCTGGCAGGAGCCGCCACTGGCATGTCACGTGACCTGTCTGCCTTGGCAAGTTTCAGAAACCATTTATTTTTGGCATTTTTTGTGGTTTGTGTTCCTCCCTCTCTAGCTCATTTAATATGCATCTGTTGATATGATTCTGTTATTTTGTATGATTGATGTTTTGGGGCCGGTTATCCCAGTTAAAGCAGTCAAATGGCCGTGATCATGACTGGTTGCTCACTGACGCTTGCTGGACGCTCAATCCAGCCAGCTGCGGTTGAACTGCGAGTATCACTCTCGCTGCAAGGAAATACATTGTTTTCTTTTTATGAATGTAATGTCATGCATTTATTCTTTTTTATGATTGTCGTTTTAGATAATTTTATATATTAAATATTTGTCCTGTTGTCGCAGAAAATGCTCAAAGCAATGACAAAGATTCATGTCATTGTGATTAATTCACGTTTTAATAGGCTACTCTGCATCTACATTATTACACAACTTTTTACACAATGATTAAAATCGTCACAACTAGCAAACAACAAATTTCCTGAATGAGAGGCTGGCAACAGTAACGTCAGTAAGCAACCAGTCGTGACCACGGCCATTTGACTGCTTTGATTGGGATAAAATTCTCTAAAGCGACAATCATACAAAATAATAAATGCATGAGATTACATACATTAAAAAAAACTCAATGTATTTCCTTGGTCACGTGACATGCCAGTGGCGGCTCCTCCCAGCTGAAGATTGAACTCTCACTCACATGGTGCGTCCTTCAAACGAAGCATAGGCTGCATCCTTCGAAGTGCGCGGCTTTCGAATGATGCAACCTTCACATTGGGACATAGTGTCTAGGGCCCTATTTTAACGATCCAAGCACATGGTCTAAAGCGCACGGCGCAAGTGCACTGAAAAATGGTCGGCGCACCTGGCGCATAGTCTAAAAGGGTTGTCCCTTCTAATGGGTGTGTTTTGGGTGTAACGTGAAATAAACCAACCAGAGTCTCATCTCCCATTCCCTTTAAAAGTCAGTACCTCTTGAGCCGTGGCGGAATCACTATGTACATGGCGGAATTTGCAAGCGGAAAAACTGAACGCTTCTCTAGCGAGGAAACTGATCTGCTCGTGCGTGAGGTTAAAGCATCCCCCTCAATGCCTATGGTGGTTACGCCCTGGTGTATATCCAAATGAAACTCTTTTCAAACAAGAAAAAATCTAGGGGTGATTTGATTTTGTCCATTAGGAATTGATTGAGGGAGAAGTTATTTTGATTAAAGATTACAATGACACATGCATAAAAAAATGATGATGTGCACAGATAAATTATTTATAATAAATACTAAAGTTAAACATTACATTAAAAGTTACATTTAAAAAAAAACATTAAAAAAATAAGACAAAGCATTAAATGTCTTCAAAACATGGATATATGAGGAAACCTAATTTCTAAAGTGTGATTTCAAGACAAGTAATGTAAATTTATCAAATCTAATGCCATAGGTGTTATTATATATTTTGTGAATATATTTTATTGTTTAAAAATAATATATATATTTTTTTAAAATCCTTATCCAGTAAATAATGAACAACTGGAAAAGTCACAGGGCCTTCAAAAATGGTTATGGGCCTCTCTTGGAGTCAAAAGGGTTGAGAACCACTGAGAGAAATCATATTAGGTAAACTAGTAGACACATAATTATTTAGTGGTGTGTTTTCTTTCAATCTGGCAACACGTTAAACTTTATCAAATAGTGGCTGTAATTCATCAAAGATTCCCTTTACCCCAGTGCCTAGTCATAATGGCGAAATGATAAGGGTTTTTGTCAATTACCTTACATGGACCTAAACGTACAGATCACATATATGGGTGTATTTCAATCTACACACAGAACAATGACAGTTCTAATGTGCTTTAAAACTTAGCAATGATTAGCTTCACTCTCCGCGGTTCAGGTACATGAATCACAACATTTGAAGTTTTGTAAACTTCGCAGGTTTGAATGGTTTGAATACCTCTCAAATTAATGTTTCAATTTTCTCAGAGATCTATGTGTACATGATTTACGTAACGGGCCAGTGGCGCAATGGATAACGCGTCTGACTACGGATCAGAAGATTCCAGGTTCGACTCCTGGCTGGCTCGGTTCTTTTGAACTTCGATTCTCGAGTTTGTTTAAGCTGGTTTTGAACAAGATATTGCAACAAACAGTGTAGTGAATGGATACAGGACATACAATGTATGTGAAGGCTCAGATTAATCTGGATTACTGCAGTATGTCATAAAAACAATCTTAACAACTCTAATGAAATTATTCCTTTTTTGTTTGAATACATTTCGTCGAATTCGCCACCATTAAAGAATCCAAAATACATTTTGAGCAAGTCCATAACCAGCCAGTGTTCAAAACTATCTGCTTGCCTTAGCTCGATTCAAAACTGTACGCTTTTTTTAAACACTGACTTTTTGTCCTCTAAGGACCTCAGAGTAACTTTTTTAAATCGACGCACGAGGTTTAAATAACTAGAGCATCCAAAATCACGATTTAAATGTTTTAATTCGTATCCTTTACTGGACCAGCTTCAGATAATTATTCACAAATATTCAAACTTTGTGAACCCAGCGTTTTTACAACGTATAGGCTAGTGGTAAAAATGGGTGGTCTCTCTCATATTGTTCAAGACAGTGAACCGCACTGCCCTCTCGCGGCATGTCCTTGCAACTACATACTTATTTACCTGAACTAATACAAAGGAAATATCATGTGTTCTGTTTTACATTAAGTTTCCCAAGTTAATATGTTATAATCACGTTATTCGGGCGCAAATAGTGCATCTCATTACAGCAGGGGAGATATTCTATGAAACAGAGGCATTTTACAGATATTATTTTTACCTTTCTGATTTTAATCTATGAGGAGATGCCGCGAGAGGGCAGTAGACTTGCACTCTTTTAACGCTTAAATGGCTTAGGTTAAAAAAAACACATTGGTTTAGGTCACCTTTTACCTCTTTCTTCAGTGTAGTTTAGCAGTGTCAGTTTAGCAAAGGATTCAAGTAGGCCTATATGCTTTTTTATTGAAGATAACTAACACGAAGCGAAACGTATTCAGTCAATGAATCATCACATGAGTTGTAAAGACTTAATTTTATATGATATTGAATTAATGTGCAATATTTCACGTACATAATTATGCGAGCATCCATGCCCGACTCGATTAGCGCCGTCACAATGTAGGTTCGAGAAAAGAAATTCAAAAGAACCGAGCCAGCCAGGAGTCGAACCTAGAATCTTCTGATCCGTAGTCAGACGCGTTATCCATTGCGCTACTGGCCCGATACGACATTACTGATATAGACATAGACTCGAAATATATCTATACATTTATATCTATACAAAAACAGTCCCTTTTTATAAATGAAATACTTTCACATACAACCTGTAAAAAAAACAATGTATGCACTATGCAGCTCACTTAACGTAATCAAATGTCGATTGGAATCCTTTAAATATATCTTACAGACATAACATACATTGCTAAAAAAAGTTTTAAATTAAACAGATTCGGTAATATAGGCGGCGAGTGTCGACTTTAGTCTCTCCACATGTTCAGAGAACCACATGGACTGAGGATTTCTGCTCAATAGTCATGGCAACATCGATACACGAGACAGTTCTCGTGGGAATATGTGATGGAGCTATTGACAAGAAGAAAAACACATCTTATTGCACGAACAAAATCGGAGATGGACCGGTAAAGGAAACGTAATTTCTACATCCTACTCGGGGATTGTGTCATGCTAACTAAAGGCTATGGCACTGCTTGACAGCTAATTGGTTATCGTGTAGTTAATAAAATTCCTCATGTAGACAGTCAATATCTTTGATATCTTGCGGAATTAAATCAGGTTTCTTTACTTGCTGAAGTAAACAGTAAATGCTTAGCTTTATAAAAGTGCTTAAAAATAGCCAGTTGCTAGCTAGCCAGTTAGCTAACTATGGGTCTAAACATACTAAGTCGCACATTCAAGATTAATCTCGGTTATTTCAAATTACTTTAATTGAGGTATTCTATGTTTGTTTTACAACAACGTAATTTAAAATTTCTCACACAGCTGTCAAGTTTAATCGTGTTTTTGAATCAGATCACTATACTGAGAGTTCGCACGCTAATGTCATACGTATCGGGCCAGTGGCGCAATGGATAACGCGTCTGACTACGGATCAGAAGATTCTAGGTTCGACTCCTGGCTGGCTCGGTTCTTTTGAACTGATTCTCTTAACTGTATATTCCAATTATGCAGGTTAATATATAAGTCGATTCAACTGATTTCATGTTTTTAAGTCAAGAAGTATATATTTAATACATATATTAATTATAAATATAAACGATGTATGATGTATCAAATAATTGGTAAATGGTCAATAAATAGCCTAAGTTAGACCTTTTTCAGAGCAGCGCAATGACAGGTAACGTTACGAAAGCGAGGGATGGACTTTCCGTGTTTTCAATGGTAGCCTATCCGTAGTAAAACGCTGTAAATCTTCTAGATCAGTTATAATTTGCCACAGCTCATGTTGTCTGGAGTTTTTTGTTTTATAGTTTATGCATGCATTCCTTAAAAAGTATTATTAAGCTATACACAGTCAAGCCAAAAATAATTGCGGTTTGGATTTAAATAGGCAAATGCTTAAGAGTCTATGATTTGAATCGTTATTCCAGTGATTATATTTCTGCATGTTATAGCCTATGTTTGGCAACAGTTCTTCTAACCCTAATTGATAGAATTTGTAGCTTTTCATTTCTCAAACAACCACGTAGGAAGACACATCATGGCCATATTCCAGGATATAAACAGCTCAAATTGTGAAAAAATGGTTGGGAAGGAGCATGAAAAATAATTTTCCCACATGAATTGGCACCTCTTGAGTCCAGACCTTAATTTCATTGAAAGTCTTTGGGATGTGCTGGAGGAGACTTTACAGAGTGCTGGACTCTTGCATTGACAATACAATATCTTGACCAACAACTGATGCACCTCTTGATGGAAATTACATCACAACATTCATTTACATCATTCGAAACTGTAAAGGGTCTGTTTTATTTGTGTACACTCACAATAAAAACAAAACATTGTGGTTTTGTAAAATAAAGAAAACAATCAGGATGCCGGTTTCTGCTGTCCCGTTTTCCTTTCCGTGAATTTTGTGGAGCGCGTCACAAAAATTAATCGAAACTCAGTGTATAGGCTATTAGCGTCTGCGTGCCATCTGAACATTTGGTTTGGTGCATGGGCCGTCTCTTCTTTTGCCTCTCTTTTTCATGTTGTTAGCAAACGGAGTTGCATTACCGCCACGGCCCCTCCTGGATTGGAGTGTGGACGAATAAATTCTGTTACACCACAAATATATATATATATATATATATATATACACACACACACAACTAGGTACACGCACACACACACACAAAAAAAAATAAATAAAATATATATATATATATATATATAAACACAAAAAAATACAATAAACACACACACACACACACATTGTATTCATTGAATTTTCATTTTAACAGGACCTGCTTCCAATAATCACTCTTCAGTATCCCATATGCAGTCTGTGTCAGAGAGGTCTGTCTCATGTTGTGCAAGTCTACTGCCCCCTTGCGGCGTCTCCGTACCACAGAACCATTCATGTATTTGCCTGCACCAATCCACAGTGCTCTGGCAAATCAGAAAGGTAACATCTTGTCAATTTAGATTAGGCCATTATTTACATATCAGATGTGTTATTTACATATCAGAACTATTCCTTGAAACGTTTTATTTTCTGGGATTCTGACCATGTCGCTTCTATACCTAGTTGGATCGTCCTGCGCTCTCAGTGTCGGGATGACGACATCAAAGGAAGACAAGACAACAAAACCACGACATGTACAGAATCTGCAATGTCCAGAACAGATTGGTGTGATGAAGCAGACGATTGGGGGATGGGCGAAGAAGAGCAAGAGAACGCGGCTGAAAGCGGCGTACAAGTGCCAAATGACAGTGTTTATGAAGGAACTGATGTCAGCAGCAAGCTTCAGGGCCTGTGCATTGATGGAGGTGTGGATCAGCAAAGTGCCGTCCAACCCACCCATGTGCACGTTTTTCAGTCGTTCTACATAAGCGTTATGGAGGAAACAGACTTGGATGGATTTCATGATACGGATCATGAAAACGAACTGCTTAGAGAGTATGAGGAAAGGGAGGGACTGATTGTCGGTGAGATTCGAAGGTGAGAAGGATTGATTCTACAACAGTGTTGAGGAAAGTTAAGTTACTCATTACTATATTTCATTACTCCCTGAAAAAGTAACTAATTACGTTACTTTTTATGGAAAGTAGTGTTACGTTACTTTTTCTCACCTTGCTGAGGCTCTTGCTCTCTTCCAGGCCTTGCAGGTGTTTTTACTGAGAAGTTCTTTTTTTTAAGTGTTTAATGCAGTAACGTGTTCAACAACATAGCCTATATAATATACATCTTCATTTTCTTTTAAAAACACATTTAGAATATTATATTCTGACCTCTTAGAATAATTCATGAGCCATAGAACTATGTATGCCATGGAAAAGATCTCTTAACATTACGAGTTATATCTTCTACTGTAAAACTCTTTGTATTGAAAGTTTAAAGATGTGTTTTGTCACTTTTTATACTTGACTTTTCCCGCGGACACATGAGTGCATGTCTAAGAGACAACGTTTTGAAAAAGAGACAGAATTTGGTAACACTTTATTTTACACTGTCCTTGTTACATATGTTACATGTACCATAGTAAAACAGTAAATTATACACAATTACATGCTTCTAACCCTCCTCAACCAAACCTTAATCCTAACCATAACCCTATAGTAAGTACATATTATTAATTAATATAACTCACTACTTAAATATATAATTACATTGTAACAAAGACACGTTAAAATAAAGTGTAACCGAGAATTTTAATTTGATATTTTAAATTTTAACTTCAGTATTATACAAAAAATGTAATTAAAGTGAAAAGTACATTACTTAAAAAAGTAATTCAGATGTTAACGTGTACATTTATAGTGTAATGCATTACTTCACTCGTTACATCAAAAGTAATCTGATTACATAATGCATGTTACTTGTAATGCCCCCAATGTCTACAACGGTCTTTTCAGTGAATTTCTGACATAAAATCTGAACAACAGTGTGATGTATGTTGCACTACATGACTATATGTATATGAAAATCACCTTAAATTGTATATTAAATATGTAACAACTCATTTTCTATACTTTTTTTAGTTGTGGAAGTGGGGAAGCTCAGGAGGAATATGAGAAAGCCACAGTCAAGCATGGAGATGAAGTGTTCACCGGTTTCATGAAGAAAATATCTCTTTGTCCTGAACAAGTGTTACGGTGATTGAATATTTTAGTATTGATATTCAGTTAAAAAAAGCCCCAGACTGTGACTAAAATGGTTGCAAATAGGGCAAAAAATTACAAATGTGCTACAATAATTTAAAATTCCCATTCAGGAAAGCCATTCCCATTGTGTGTCCATGAGTGTTTTCATCAAATTACATTGTCAAATTACATCAAGTGCCGGCACTTCCCAGACAGCAACATAGTGTCGGCCCAGATCCGGCCCACATGTGGTACGCGTGTAATCCACAAGTACTAGATGTGGCCCGGATCTGGGCCGACACTATGTTGCTGTCTGGGTTACTACAGCAGCAACACAAGCCGTGTTGTCTGATTCGTGAACAAATTACTCTTAATGAGTCAGTCAGAAAGATTCACAAAACAGCCTTAAAAGGTATGTTCGACTTCGACTGTGACTGGATTTAACCGATCGCTGAGATTTGTCGCCTACAGTCGGGGAAGGAGTTGAAAACAGAGCTGTCAAATCGGACACTTTCTGTCGGTTCAATGCACACTCTTTCACTGAACCATGAGCCATTCTTTTGGTTATGTCCAATTCTAAATTAACTTAGAACCATTATTGTACTTTAGGTTTGTGAGACTTAAAAATAGAAGAAAAAATATAATTTAAGCAGCATTGTAATTTTTTAATCTGGAGCCTTGGAGCATTGTAAGGGGCCATTTATACAAATGTTTGTTAAAGTTTCAGTAATTTTGTTTTCTTTCTTTTTTTTAAAAAAAAGTCTTTATAGTTTTTCTAAATTTTATTTCAGTTTTAGTTATTTTAGTACTTCAACTTAAAATAAACAAAAATTACAACTGTTGCCTTGCCAGTTTTTATAAATATTTTATATCAGTTTACATAATTTTTTTAAGTTACAAAAATGTCCCCCCCCCCCATGGTTTTAGATTTAGTTAACAATAATAGCCCTGGGTCTAGAGATTCGTTAAAAAAAAAAAGTTGAAATACTTTTATCTTTACGCGTGACGTTGCAAAAGACACTAGTGCAAACACATGGGACACAGGGCGGTGAAATGAAAGATAAAACGTAAGGCGTTAATTTGAGCGCCACGTTTTAGTGTCACGTGCAGTGTTGCCTAGTCTGCGGTTTTCCCGCGGAATTGGGCCACTATTATATTGTTGCCTCGGGTTGTTTTTTTAGTCCGTGGGTTAAAGTCCCCAAGCCCGGGACCCCCAGGAACAAGATTGGGCTAGTTTTGGTCTTGATTGGGTGAGTTTTGAATTGCAGCTGGTTTTGTTATGCAAACCTGGCAACCTGGGAGACGTTGCGAAAAACGGCAGATGTGCGTTCAATGGTCAAAAACGTCCATGTAGCGCATGTTTATTACATAGTGAAACAATAGAAAACTCAGTGGAAGGCAAAAACGGCATCCAGTGTTTTCTGCATAACAAAATGTGATAATTCATTGTAGTATACACCCAATAGTTTTATTATGTATTCATGTTTTGTGTTACATCTCACCTTATAGGTACAGTTGGGCCGGATCACCTCTATTTATAACAGAGCCGCCTTTCAATGTTAATGAGATGGTGCCATTCTGTGGTCGCTGCTGCAGCCCGAGGGTTTTTGAATTTCAGCTCATGCCTGCATTGGTCAGTTTGCTCAGTAGTGCAGGCACAAATTCAGGTAAGTCAAATGTTAAATAGGAATGACGTATTCGTCATTCGGTGGCTCTGAATTGTCAAAACACCTCTCAAAATGCTTGCTACTGATGCGAAAAATGCTAATAATTTAACCCGATCCGAATTTTTTATGACGGACGAAAGTTTCGGAGGCAGTGTGTAAACATGATTGATATACCATTAAGGCCGTATTTATTTTTTTATGTGCGAAAATTTCAGACAAGAATTTCGGACTCAGTGTGCAAGGACCTTTCACTCAAATCAATATTTCATGTCTGATTTATTTTGGTAAGCACTTGTAACAATGTAAAGTCAGCCAGTAATTATCTCAAACTATCCCTCTGATACAAAACTGATCATCTTTTCAGGATGTATTATGCGATAATGAATGGCTTACTGTACATTACATCTTACTTGTTACTTGATAGTGTATGTACTGTAAGATGTGATTTGTTTTTGTCTTCTCAGACACTCCATTGGAGTTCGGAACAGTTCTGGTGTACACTTGCAGAAATAGTTGTTGGAAATCTGGATCAACAGTTCCAGTGGAAGAATTTATTTTTGTCCAGCCCGATCCAGACCAAAAGCTCTTCAAATGATATAATTTATCACCAATAAAGGTAATTTATTAATAGACCTGCATTGTGGTTTATTATTTATTATATACAGTAGTGGCTGAAAGGTAAATTCACATCTTCACCCTCTATTCAAATATTATGAATAAAAAAAGTTGAAGATTTTATAAGAATTTTACGTCGTTGTGCTTAAAGAGGTAAAGCATCCTACAGACATGCGTCCATGCAGCACCATGACAAATTAAAGGTTTACAGTAACGGATGCGACTGTTTATGCGTTATTCGTAGCGACCCAAGATTTATTTAGTGTCTTTCCTGGAATGGCCAGTTTGCGACTTTGCGTGATAATCAACATAGCACTAGTATTACAAAACATTCAGTGGCACATGCTACTAAAATACCTGTACCACAAACTGACAACATGTTCGAAAAAAAATATTACCAGCTTTAATGAGCTTAATTTACATTTAAAATATCACTAAATTAGGCTATTTATTTAAGATTTTGTGTCACAATTACTTCAGCTTATGTGCGTCAGATGCCATGTTAATTCCACTTAATGTTAATACCGCCTCCCAAATTCTGTCATTATTTACTCACTCTCATGTTGTTCCAAACCTCTATTAATTTCTTTCTCGTGCTAAACACAAAAGAAAATATTTAGAAGAATGTGGGTAAACAGTTGCTGATCCCCATTGACCTCCATAGTAGCAAAATATATACATGTATCAGGGCTGGACTGGGAAAAATAATCGGCCCTGGCATTTTGGCCCAGACCGCCCCACTAGATATGATCATAAACATAACCGATCTTTGCACGGCCTTGAATATGTATACCAACTCCTATTCCTTAAAACCACTAATGCCATGTAATGAGTGAATAGGAATGAGTAAGAGTTAACAGGTGAAATAACTACTAATTGTAAAATACAATTGAATTATACTCCACAGTGATGAATCCTAAAACAAGCTATAAGCTGCATTGCATAGTTTTTGGTAAATGTGTGGTGAGTGGACCTCTGTCCGTCCCTCTAGGGGGGTTCAGGGGCATGCTCCCCGTAAGCAAATTTTGTGCTTTTTAATGTTAAATTCATCAATCTGGTGCACTTTGAGGGTTCAAAATTAAGAGCTCCAACCCATATTCAGTGTGAAAATTGAACAAAGAAAAACTCAAAACTCCTTTAATTGTGATATAGTGTCTGTCTACTCGTCTATTACACTACTAAATAATAATAGTTATAATATTAATCCCATGACAGTAATAGCCATATAGTGTAAAACAAATGCACTGATAATAATAATTAGTTATGTACTAATTTCTATACTTAAAAGAGATAAACACATGATATCTTTTATTTTGACGGAAACTGCATCGAGCTTTTATTTTGGCGGAAAACATGATTAACAAACGCGTCTCATTACAATTCTAGTAAAATGCGTAATCGTCAAATATGCAGATGTGGAAATAATGCGTAACTGGGTAATGGGTTCCTACACTCATAGCCTAAGTGTGTTGTGAAAGTAGCCTAGTCCTGCTTACCGCAGTTCCCTACACTCACTCATCTCTCTCCTTATCCTCCTCGTTCTCACTACCTCATCAGACACTTGAAGCTGTTTCTTTTTTCACGCTATTTCTCTGCATATTCCTTGCGTTTCGTCTCCATCTCTCTGACTATTTTGAAAGATACACATTATGAAGGTATTTTTGGTGCAAAACAACTGAACGCCTGTGACAGTGAAACTTGTAGGTGTAGAGAATAGCCACACATGTGAATCTGAATCAGTAAATTTGAGGTCACAGAGAGAAATGTTTTAAGAGTTGCAAACTTGTAGACTTTTTTTCTCTTCCACAAACACAACAGTTACACCTTCTCAAATTCTTCATTGCAGGTGCACAAATCCTATTCTACAAATCACAAATTATGTAACTCGTACGCTCGCCTTTTTGCTACAGTTTCTGCAGTGAATATGGAGCAAAATGCATTTACACACCCGCATCAAAAAATGTGAAGCCACAGAGATTTTGCTCATCCGCAAATCAGTATGTGAATTCATCCAATTAGAGTTGCGCACTTGTAGAATATTTTCTCACAAATGTCTTATATATTTTACGAGCACAAACACAACTAATGTTTTTTTTTTTACCAAATGCAATTAAAGTGGTTAGCTTGTTTACAGTAAATGTAAACATGTATACAGTTTTGTCTGCTGGTTTATTTAGCTACTTTTCAGTAAACCACATTAAGTGACACTTATATCTCTATACCAGTACTTCTCAAAGTCCTCCATTTCGTATTTCAAGAGCACTACTTGTGTGTAAGGGATTAAAAGTGTGGATTTCCTACTTTGATAAACGCATGTTAAAATCATTTGTTTATTTTTTTAGATGGTCCGAAATTAAAACGAAGGTGAGATATTTAAAGCAGTGGCGGCGTTTCACAAAAACCTAGAGTATGGCATTCCCTCTGACATACATAGAACAACGACATTACCGAACGATATACCTCACATTATACCAAACAAAATGCACTATTAACGTATAACGCGTTGTGTCAGGACTCAGGAGGGAAAGAAAATAGGGATAGCTCACAGCTGAAGTTATTAGGCCAGACAGAATCACGGAGGCGGTTGGCATCACAACAACTCGCGTTTTATTCCGCAGTCGAACTCGGCGCAACTGTCTGTCCACAGCGTTATCAAACAAACAAAACCAGATAAAATAAAATGAGCACCAAACAGAGATTACCCGCATACATGTGGGATTCGAAGCGCACGGTACATAATACCATACAGAGTGCAGAAAGTTCAAACAGGGCGCGCGCAGCTCTTAAAGGGACCACACCTTATTTCCACTCGTTACCAACTCTAATACACTACTAATTAAAACTCACAGTGAACAGCATTAAATATAAAAACACATGTCTTACCTTTTTTTTTGCAGGGCAGTTTTTATTGCATAAGTGGGTAGCGGCGAGGTCGGAGCAGTGCGAAGTCGGTGACAAGCTCATCCAGATCAAAACATTTCACCAACTCTTTTTCCACAGAGATGAGCATTAAGTGGCTTAGTCTCTCATCACCCATTGTTGTCCTCAGATAGGTTTTTACTTTTTAAGTAAAAGTTTTTAAAACGTTCGTTCGAAGCTGTTGTGATCGGTAGGGTCAGCACGATTTGAAATAGTTTTATTAACTCACTGTAGGCCACAGGTAGAGACTGCAACTGAATTAAATCTGACAAGATAGTGTTGTCATTGGTTGGTTTCTCATCACATTTTAAAAAAATCCTCGCAGAGCTGACCTGGGACTCAAGGATGACTTCATCAACATGTGCAGCGTAGCAATCAGCAAATGCAGCAATTTTCACTGAATCCATATACAAATTTGGTGAGTTTTTGTCGAAGCCCTCTAGCGAGTGTAAAAGGGCATCGTTGTCGCTGAACCGGCGACAGAATTCGGCAACAAAACAATCAATAACAGAGAAGTACACTCTTTTCACACTGTATGCTCCCATGGTCTCTCTGGATCCAGTGGTTGATTCAATTAGATGCCCACTCAAAAGTGATGACACTTTCTGTAGTCTTGCAGGTCGGGACTTGGATACTGTGGCTGCATACTCAGGTGCAATGCCTAGTGACAGCAAAGCTTTTTGCTTTTTCCAACACAGCCTCCCATTCATTGTCGGATCTGATGGTGTGAAGGTGCTCTTTGGTGCTTCTGATCAGAGCCACTGCTTTAAGGACAACAAGGCATGACTGCTGCAGCTGTTCAGACAGACCAAATGTGATAGCCAATACCTTTTCAACAATGTGAAGATTGACAATAAAAATGTATGACTCCAATTTTGCCTTAAGTCCAGCAGCCTCGACTGACCAATCCTTGTGGGCTGCAGCAGTTGCATCCAAAACAGCCATAACTGCCTCATAGCGCATTACTAGTTTTTGTACCGCTCAATACAGACACCGATTTATGCATGTCCGTTCCAGCTGTAGCACTTTTTGTCCAAGGTGCTTTTGCGCTTCAATGAACATTACATGCCTTGTGTTACTATTTGCGATGAAAGTGTATAATGTTTGCAGCACATCAAAAAAGTCTGACAGTTCGGGAATATTCCTAATAGTGTTCACAAGGACTAAATTCAATCTCTGGGCATAGCAATGAGTATTAGCTGCATGAGGCACTTTCTCTTTAATCTTAGCCTGAACTCCATTGACTGATCCCCGCATAACACTGGCACCATCGTAATATTGTCCAATGCAAAATTGCATGTCTATACCAAACTCAGTTAGCTTGTCAACAATAAACGTATAAAGTGAATCTGCAGAAAGGTCTTGCATATGAAAAGCTCCTAGAGCACGCTCTTTTATTACACCAGAGTGTACGTACCGCAAAAGAACTGCAAGCTGCTCCTTTTTTGAAAGATCTTTGGTTTCATCCACTAACAGTGCAAAAAACTTGGCCTCTTTGACTTCTTCGACAATTGTCTTAACAATTTTGTTCCCAAACACTGTGATGAGATCATTCTGACTCTCCTTTCACCTTTGATGTATAATGTCCGTATGTTCGCTCCATTCTTGCTCTCATTGCACTGTCAATTTCTCCAAAAACATCAATTAGTTCACAAAAGTTTCCTCGGTTGTTTGACTCTTTCCTCTCATCATGCCCACGGAAGGGCAGACCTTGACGTCCCAGGCAACCTGTTGCAAGTAGCAAAGTTTTCACTTGAGCTCGATTTTCATTCACCTCGGCAGATCTGTTGTTTGTAATGGCTGTTGCTATTGATGGCTTTTTACCTGCACATACATCCTTGTAATCTGCCCATGCCTTCACTGCATCTCTGTGTCGAGGCCGCTCGGTGTGTTCCCTTAACTGTGAATGCATGTTCTTCCAGCAGGTAAAACCTCTCTCTATGAATGGCCGAGCTCCACTTCTTCCTCCTGGCCCAAGTGACAAACCGCCAAAATGTCGACAGGCATAGCAAAAAACAGCATTGTCTGAAATGGAATATTCTATCCATTCATGAATTTTGTAAAGCTGTGACGAAAATCGTCTCCCATTTCGGATTGGAAAGTTTAAAAGCTGCGGTTGCCTCTGTGCTTCATTTTTAGTTTTGCTAATATCTTCCACCGTGTTGCAGCTAATGCTGGCTGGTGGCATCTCTGATGTAGGATTTGCATCAGAAACTGAAGGCCCAGATGACGTTTCGCTGACACTGACAGCACTACAGTCCTCATTTTTTTTATTTAATTTCTTCAATAAAAAAACATCCAAGGAGGATTGAATCGGCCTGTTTCTTTTCATGTTTACTCCGTATGACTGACAGGCTAATCAAAAAGACGCGCGATTAAGTGATGCAATAGCTGCGGCTGCGCACACTCACTCCACAATTAAAAAAAAATAATAATACTTTTTGCAATAATCTAAACATATATCATACATTTATGTGTTCATTTAAAATATGCGATTGTGTTTTCGACGTTGTTAAAATAATAATAAAAATACGTTGTTTTTTTCTGATCCAATCAGAGAAGTCGACGTTAAGATCATAAGAGCAGCGCTCATCATGAGTGGTCACTTATCAAGTGTTTTGCCTTCGGATTTATTATCAAATGAATAAATGAATCCATTTTTTTTAAGCAACTTTATTGCACTGAAGTAGGAATAAGGTATGAAGTATAGCAAGAGTAGGAAAAGTCACAAAGTCTCATGTCGTTTGGATGAAAGGAATTTATTTATCATAAATAAATAAATAAGCCCAGATTTTACAGTGGGAAACCGTGTTGAATTGTTCCAGCATCATATAATGTAAACTGCATTTATGACAAACAAAGAACTACACAGATATATCATATCAACCAGGCACGTCCAGAGCCGGATTAACGCAAAGGCAAACTAGGCACGTGCCTAGGGCCAGATTGGCGGGATGGGGCCCAGACAGAGGGACAAAAATAAAAAAATGTACAAATGTCCTACAATTTATTTCAATATTTATTAATTAACTAAAAATAGTGACGATGTTTATCTTAACCATAGACTGTTACATTACGTCACATTAACGCCAGCCCATCAGGTGCTGCGTAGCAAAAGCCTAAATAGGCACGCAAAGAAGCACAGCTCGTAATGCAGGTGTGTGCGTTGTCGTCATCTATTTTGGAGTGATTGCAATGTATTCTAAATATAAACTTGTACTGTAGATCAGCGTCATTTCTGGAAAAATCATTCACCGCTTTATTACGAGTTTAAAAGAGCGCGAGCGTCATTAACGTGCCCAGACGCGACGCTTTGAATTTGCGCGTACAATGAATAACATCGCGTCGGGAGCTGACTAAAAACGCTACAAAAGTAAAAGTCAAGACGTTTGTATTCAAAGTTAAAAAGCCAACACACTACAACATTTTTAAATGTTTCAAATAAAGGATCTCATTGGTCTATCTTCTAAATTCGCCTGATGATTAGATTATACCCTGTCTGACATCAGCCTACTTACGCCAATAATATCGCCAATAATATCAGTTTAGATTTTTTTTTTCTAATCAGTAGCGATCGTGTCTTTCTCGTCCACTTGATTTGTGTATAGCATATTTAATGTAGCAATGCAATACATAATATCATATTACTTATATTAATAATATGACAATATCTGCAGTCAATATTGATTAAATGGGAGGGAAAAATCCTGCCCATACCAGCTATGAAAAAAATGATAAAAGCATATATCACTGAAGTGGTATTCTGGAACTGTGAATAAATTGTATAAAACAGCAAAATAACAATAACAATAACATCTTCATTAAACAAAAAAGAGATTACCTTAGATGAAGTTTGATTAATATGCACATACAGTAGCCTACTGGTAAACAAGTCTGGACCAATTACTAGTTTGAATGTTTTTGAAAGAAGTTTTTTATTATGCTCTACAAGCCTGCATTTATTTGATCAGAAATACAAAAAAAAAAAAAAAAAAAAAAAAAACAGGAATATTCAGCAAGGATGTGTTAAATATATAAAAAGTGATAGTGAAGACTTTTTTAAAACAACTTTTTAATAATAAAAAAAAATCCTGAAAAAAAGTATCACAGGTTATAAAATAAATATTAAGCACCATTTCTAACATTTGATAATAAATCAGAATATTATAAAGTTTTCTGAAGGATCACATGACACTAAATTCTGCTTTGCATCACAGAAATATATTTTAAAGTATAGTAAAATAGGAAAACCAATATTTTAAATTTTTATAATATATTATTTTTTCGGTATTTTTGATCAAATAAATCCAGGCTTGATGAGTATCAGAGACTTCTTTCAAAAACATTAAAAATAGTAATGTGTCCAAACTTATGTACTGTGTAAGTAAAAACATTTAAAATTAAATGTTGTATAAATTAAAAGGTTAGGAATCATATTTGTTCCAAGAGTTTTTTATTGGCGGTGGGGGGCCTCCAACATGAATATTGCCTAGGGCCTCCAAATGTCTAGAACCGGCCCTGGGCACGTCCACACATAGAAATCAAAAGGGGTTTGAGCACCTGCCCTTTTTATTCCTGGAGAGAAAGTGCCTTTTTTTCTGAGGTACTTTTTTAATTTTTGAAAATTAATATATATTCCTGTTGGTCGTCGCTAGGCCCAACTTCTGCCTAGCCCCCCTAAAAATTTGTGATTAATGTAGGCTACACAAATTCGTGTTCGCTTCAGTCTTGTTATAATCAGATTCAGCGCGTTCTTCATCTTCATTCCGCAGCGGCGCCGAGCACGTCAGAAACAGAGGACTATGAAGGTAAAATTATGTCTAAAAGAATCGCATGCGAAGGGTAAGATTTGTGAAAGTGTGCATAAGATTGCAAGCGTAAATTAAATTTGCAAGCGTAAATTAAATTTGCATGCGCAAGAGAAGATTTGTAAAGGTGTAAATTGTGTTTCAAGCGTAAAAAGAAAAAAAAACTGCAACATTTTGCTGGTTTTCGCAAGTGTAATTAATGTATTGTGAAACTGCAGCTTCATGTTAACGCAAAATAAACATTATCTGTACTCTTCTGACTTCCATTTTTCCGCGCTTACACTTTTGCCACGTTTATTTCGCCGAAATACGGCCAAAATCATTGCAAGCCTGTGAACAGTGATTTGCAACCGAAAACAACAGTTTAAAGAACTGCAAACCGGATTGAAAGTGTAAAACCAATCTGTAGGCGTAAAAAATAAAACGTTGCACTTGTCTAAACTACTTGTTGTGTGCGTAGGGTAAATGCTCCCGAAGTAACCTGGTTTGCACAGTTCCGAATTCTGCGCTGACAGTTTTGACACGATTCTCTCACTCACTAAGTTTTGCAAGCGCGAAGAGGAGGGCGGGTCCACCTTCATCATGTAGCCAATCAAACGAGCTTCTGGCTGACACTTGATTTACTCTGATCTGATTGGTTCAATAAACACGCCAGTCACTAGAACACATCTTTATTTTGATTTGGCTCTGAAATGTTCTCATTCATGAAATGGTACTTTTAATGCACACATACATGTTAAATAGGCTAAATAAATAAACGAACAAATAGCTAACTAGACTTTGAGAACCCCTGCTCTATACGGTCTGAAGAAGAACCATTCAGTGGAACTTTCGTTCGGTGCCGCTTTATAAAGGCAGAGCGACAACCGATATTCAGTTCTCACACACTTAAACGCTGTTGCTACGGCCCGCACTGATCTAGACTTTATTATCAGATAATGTAAGTTTTATCCATAGGTTTTATTCTCCCTTGTGCCTTTTTGCAAGCATTTTGGACACAAGCAAAGTGGACGCTTGCTCAATTATGAATAATGAAGATTTAATTTTGGACACGAATAATTCCACGAATTATAATAAGAAGCATAACTATTCAGAAAGAATAAATATATGTATTATTAAAGAAAACGTTCAAATTAAGTTTGTAACTATTCATATGTGTTAAGATTCAATGTGCACTCACGCGCTCTACTCAGGCACGTGCGTGCGTGCATTTTATGAATTCTGATTGCATATGAGTGATTTGAATTTTTGTGTCTCGCGACGCGTGTTATGAATTCTGACTGCAAATGAGTGATTCAAATTTTAGTTGCTATAGCGACGGGTGTTATGAATTCTGACTGATATACACACTCGAACCGAGCGTTGTTTGTTGGTGAGAGACGAGGCGAATTGACAAACTATTGCAGAGTTTCTGTGTGATCGATCTTGAGATTTTAAAACTGTTCGGAGGATTTCTGAGAGGAGACTTTCTAGAAGAACATCGGAGGATATATCCTTTATATTTTTATCCATATTTTTGAAAGTTTATATTATTTCCGAGGATACTTTTATTTATTGTTATTGTCTTAGAAAGTGTTTGGAGTTGTATTTAATTTTTTTTTTTTTTTGGGGGGGAGGAGTAACGTTATTTTTCAGTAGAGTAGTATTTTATTGTATTGTATTTTGTATTGTATTTTTGTATTGTTTTTATTGCAGGTTGCAGGAAGATGTATCAGGCTCACATGTGTGAAAGAGGAGGTGAGTGCTTTAGTTTTTCAGTTGTTTATGGTATGTTATGGTATGATGTTGTACAACGATTGACTAAATGAAGGTAACCCATTTGATCCCCCAATTTTACCTGCTAAGTTATCACAACATGTATTTGATTCCTTGCATTTAAAATAAACTTTTCAATTTGAGTAACTATAGTAACAATTTGTAATTGACCACTGACATTATTGATTATTATTACAGCATTACTAACTATGTGATGTCTGAAATATTCCAGGCTCTGGCCGCTCCAGCTCCAGTAGCGCTGCTTTCTTCCAGACAGCTGGTCGGGAGGTTTGGAGACCCGGTTCTGATGACCTCGATCAGGATCCGCTGCCAGACCCGACCCAGACACTGATCCAGGAGCTTCCAGGATATTTCACCCCTCAGTCTTCTGAGTTTTCTGTTTCTGTGTCCACAGGTCAGGCTGACAGGAAGAGGGAGTTGATGCAGAGCCCAGATGATGGACGTCCGTCCACTTCATCGAAACACTCTTGCAGAGGTCAGAATAGGCTTTTATTGAAGAAGTTATGGCTAAGTTAATAAATAATTTATCATTGAAAATAGAAAGTAAAAAAAAAAAAAAAATGTATGTGACCACTGACAAAATGTTTCCCCAGATTCTTCACCGGGCATCATGTCCACATCATCTCTGTCCTCCTCTGTGGGAAATGTGAAGAGGTGGTTATGTGGGTTGAAGAGCTTCAGCAGCAAAGGCTCGTACATCGTCCAGTGGAAGCGGAGTGGCGATAGATCGAAAAGCCAATATGAACAGGGCAGTTGCGGCAACAGGAGTTTGTCCAGGACCAACAGCTTTGAAGAGTTTATGTGCCCTCCGCTGCCGGGTCAAGTTCCCATCGAGCCAACGGAGACTTCAGATGTCCTTATGGAGGCTTCGCCGGTGAACAAGAGCTCGACAGGTGAGACTGAAATAAGGCTGGAGAATGTAAAGTGTACAGATAGAGATTTTGCTATTTCATGAGTAAGACTGCTTCACGTTTTTAACATGTTTATGTCCGGCCACATTTACTGTTGCTCAGCAAAATTTTGCTGAAATTTTCTTTGGATTTGTAACATTACAGATTAGAATTTAACAGTAAAATGTAAGTTGTGTCATTATATCCTTTCCTAATTTGACGTCAGAGATGTTCATTAATAATTCAATTGTTTTTCTTCATTTCAGAAAAACCTACAGAATGTAAGAAGAGGAAAGGAACTGGTTCTTTCCTCAACAGGCTACGGAAGGCTATGAAGTTCCTTTGCTGTTGTGCTGTGGATGATGTGGAGCCTTTTGTTCCTCCAGCGGATCTGGATCCTGATCCTTCATCGCCTGATCCAGATCACTCCGCCGTCAAGCCAAATAATGGTAAATCTGCGGACATTATTTCTCCAACATTGTTTTAAACAGTATTATTATTGTCTTGTTTTCCACTAAAGATAGACTTGTTTTCAAAAATTATTTTCTCAACACAACCAGCACTGATATTTTTAATATTAAGCAAAGAATCTATCAAGCTCATATATTTCTCATATTGTTCTGTTTGTTTTTCAGAGTCCTTTGAGAATCTCTATAACGTGAGAGAGATGATTGGATCCGGAGGATTCGGAAGAGTGTTCGAGGGAACACGGAAATTTGATGGCAAAAAGGTAAAGCAATCTTGCTGAATTGTATTTTTTTTTTTTTTTTTAAGTATTTGGTTTAATACTTAGATGCTCAAATCGTAAATGTTATGTGCAAAGTCAGGCTCTTAAATGCTGTTACTGTTATTGAATACTGTTTTTTTGTGTGGTATTTTTGCAGGTTGCCATCAAGCGGATGCGCAAGACTTACAACGATCTTTATCTTGCTATTGTAAGTTGGTCAAAAGCTGAATGTGTATTTGCTGTTTAAGTGCTGATTACTGTAGTCAATACACCTGTAGGAAGCATTCGCTGTAAATGTAATAGACAAATAAGCCTGGAAAGGCTCTGTTGATTATATCTACAAAGATCAAAGCAAAGTACATTTAAAAAATGTTTATGTTTTCTTCAGATTTTTACCCAGCTAACCTTCTGTCTACTACTTGTCTCTAGCCTGGGCATCCCGAACCTCTCATTACAGAAGTGGCGCTGCTGCTAATGATGAGGCGAGAACCCATAAGCCCCTACGTCATACAGCTGTACGATTGGTTTGAACACCCTCGAAAATTCACTCTCATAATGGAGTTCCCTGAACCGTGCGAGAGCTTGCTGGACTACATCACTCGTAATCCTCAACTGGATGAAACAACAGCACGGGTCATCATGCGACAGGCTGTGCTGGCAGTACAGCACTGCATTGAGCGCGGCGTTTTTCATTGTGATGTTCATGCGCAGAATTTCCTGTTGAGGAAAAACATGTTAGAGCTCAAGCTGATAGACTTCGGCAGCGGTCACCTACTTAGTGCTGATGGCTACGAGAGTGACATATACGTTGGTGAGCATTTTTGGAGTGTGGAAACCTTAATGTAGCGACTTACTGATTATTTGACGCTTTGAAAAAATTGCTCAACAATGTGCGTATGTCTTGCTTACAGGATTACTGGATCACTGCCCACCTGAAGTCCACACTGAACCTCGATTCCACGCCGTCCCAACAAATGTCTGGGCTCTAGGAGTGATGTTGTACGAGATGGTGAACGCATGTCGTCCTTTTCACAATGCAATGGAAATCACAGAAGCCAAAGTTACATTTCAGAACTCCAACTTATCCAAAGGTGAGTGAATAATATTGATAACATTGATAAACACACACATAAAGCAGAGGCTCTGTACAGAAAGAGTTAAAGGTGATGTAAGATTTTTTTTTATGTTAAAGTATATTCTCTTATATAGGGGCGTTTGGTTGTTTGAAAATATGCTATATTTTTGTAATTCTGCTCGGTGTCACAGAAAATACATACTTCACCTCTAAAGAAAGATAAAGAACACTTTACCTTATTTTAATCATGTTTCAGATGCTGTTTTCATAGATGCCACCATTCGTGTCACATGGCCATGACTAACCAGCTCTCTCCTTAATAAAATGTGTACAGAATGCAGTGATCTGATTAGCCAGTGCCTAACCCTGGATCCAACTAAACGCCCGACGTTAGAGCAGATGTTACAACATGAATGGATTAGAAATGATCTGGAGAAGTTCAGGAGATTCACTCGATCAGTGATTTCAGGTGTGAGGAAGTGTAACAGACAGAGTAGGATTATTATCATTTATCTTCAATTCTGGATTATTTGTAGTGAGGTTTTCAAATTTGTGTTCATTGTAATGTTCTTGTTATAGTCAAGTCAAGTCACCTTCATTTATATAGCGCTTTATACAATACAGATTGTTTCAGAGCGGCTTTACAGTAATAAACAGGAAAATAACAGAATCAGTGATGCAATTGCAAGAATTCAGTTCTGTTGTAAATCAGCTCTAAAAAAACATTAATGAGTTCACATGTTCATATAATCTTTGTATTGGATAGGAAATAACACACTTGCTGTCGTTGGTGGAGGGCTTGAGCTCGAGACGTGACCCGAAGCCCGAAGTCCAACCCCAACCTGACAGGAACTCAAGCCGCCACACCAGAGATCTCAGAGCCGGTCCACGTCTGAGCAAGAACATGAGAGACTGCAAGACTGGAAACAAGTCATCACTGTTCCTCATTTTTCAACATTCGAATGCTTGGTTTTGAGTATTTCTGTTACTTATTTACTTCTTACAATCATTGCTACACATGCCGTTGTGCTATGAATTCACTTGCCGTTTTTATGTCAGAATTTACTGACTTTCTGTCAATGTTGATCCCGAAGTTCCACAGAATTCTTATTGTCAGGGATTTTAACATTCACGTGGACCAAAGTGACTCTATGACGGCTAAGGAATTTTTATTGCTACTTGACTGTGGTATAATGACGGTGTAATGATGGTATAATGACAATCTGTGCACTAAGAAGTAGGGCTGCACGATTAATCGTATTTCAATCGCAATAACGATATCAGCCTCTCTCGATTAATTTTAAATAATCGTCACGATATTGCCCGCTTGTTACTTTTCCTGAAAATGCTTTTTTTTTATTTGACATTTTTGTTATCTTGCATTGGTAACAAGTCACCACTAACGTTGATGTTTGTGGTTGCCAGATGTAAATCGTTTAAATTAAGCGATTTAATTTAATTAATTACTTTTGTTTCAAAAGTAATTTTTGCTTTGTTTTTAAAAGTCAAGACAAGTCATGTTTATGTATATAGTGCTTTATATATGACCAATCTGTATATATGTCTCCTTTGAATAAATGCTTTCAATGAATACAAAAGAAGAAATGCTTTTAAAGAGTCTCATTTTGTGCTTCCCGAAATAAAACCGTTTAAAATTTCTATCTTGGTTGCAAACTTCAGGCCTTTTATAGCCTGTATTAAAGGGTAACTAAACACTAAAACCACCTTTTTTAGTTAATGATCTGTAAGAATGGAGCTTCATAAATGCTGTTCATTGATTCCAGTAAATTTTTTGACATTTGGGTTTAAAGTGTTTTAATTCTACAATATATGGTTTAAAAACGTCTGAGTGCTGCCCTCTTCAGGTTGAACGGTGGCTACTGCAGTTGAATTTTCCTATTGGTGGTTGCGGTGGTTCGTGACGTAGCGGTTGTTGGTGACGTAGGCAGGTTCCATACAAAGAGATGCATCTCAGGTGCACGCCCCCCTCCGCTGGTCTCTGCCCACTTTTCCAGCATTTTTCAAATATTGCCAGTGGGTGGAGTCAGGCTCTGACCAGGGGTTTAGTTACCCTTTATAGCAGTGGTCTCAAACTCAATTCCTGGAGGGCCACAGCTCTGCACAGTTTAGCTCCAACCAGCTCAAACTCACACCTGCAAGGAAGTTTCTAGCAATCCTGAAGACCTTGATTAGCTGGATCAGGTGTGTTTGATTAGGGTTGGAGCAAAACTGTGCAGAGCTCTGGCCCTCCAGGAATTGAGTTTGAGACCACTGCTTTATAGGAATAGTACCCAAAAACAAATAAAAAATTCTGTCATGAAACTCTAGATGGCACAGGCTGATAGGTCCTTAAAAGTGCACTAAGCGTATTCTGTGAAACCCTGTTGAAAGTGAATCAGATCGAGCACCAAAACACACTTGCAGCCAATCAGCAGTAAGGGGCGTGTCCACTCATGAGCGGGAGGCTTGTTTTTTTTAAAACTTTTTTTTGTGCCACTCACGCATAGCGTGTATGTGAATTTGGTGGAGGAGCTATCAAGATCAGGGTGAGATCCTTTAGAGTAGGGGCGTGTTTGTTTTGGTGATTTCAGATATCAACAGCGATTTTCAGAAATTGCTTACTGCACCTTTAACTCAATCTGCTTGCAATCACATCCTTCTCTTTATGGCACAGCTGATTGGTTTCTGCTGTATTAGTACCCAATGAGCTGGCATGCTCAACCTTCAAATACTTTGTTAGCATTTTTTGTAGTTGTAGAACACATTCAGAAACCCTTCACCTTTCCCAGATCCACCTGTACAATTTTGCCGTGAACTAAATATGCAAGACTAGTCTTACATGTCACTTTTGATAACACAGGGCGTTCATCCTTTGCTGGGCCGTTTTAAAAAAGAAATTGGCATAAATTAAGAGTATACCCACTTCTCCAGGCACCACTACACTACTGTTTGAGTATTGTTTTATTTGTAATAATAACACAATGAAACGTGGCAAATTGTGTGGACATAATTTTTGGCCGGGGTGTTATACAAAGAAATTATGAACATGCAATACAAGAGAAAACCAGCATTTTAATTGATAATGTGATAATGTAAATGTTTTTCTGTGCATGTGTCATGGCACATGTAAATAATGTCGTTTTACATAAATACAAGATTTACATAATTTGGACGCAAATACTTATGCAGAGGCAGAAAACCTTTAGATGTGAGCTCAAAAAAGAAATCATAAACTTTAAAACTTGCTGTGTGTTGGTCATAGACAGTAATATATATCCTATAACGGCTGCAGTACTGAACACTGCCACATTCTGTGCGCATGCGCAGTGAGAACAGCGAGTGGCGCTCAATGCTCGGGTTTTTCTCTCGCGAGGAAGGACGCCATTATCGGAATCCTCACAAACAACACGAGAATTCATCATTCACACGGTAATATAAACCATTCTGACACGCGACACCTCCAGCTCTCCGCGCGCGTCCAAAATATGGCGCTGTGCATTAAAGAAATAACCATTTTCCTGCTGTTTTCCTGTCAACTGTGTCTTGCGTGCTATGAAGGGCACAAATGAGGCCTAGATGCGTTTCGCTGCTGTTGTTTTGAGCTGTTCGTTAGCTAGCCGAGGCTACATGAGCAGGTTAGCTGCAGTGTGCTAACTGGATTAAAGCACTGGCCCTATTATTAAACTGTTCAACGATTTGCGTCTTTAAAATTACTGTTTTATGATTTTTTTTTGTAAAATCCCGGAGCGTCCTTGTTTTTTGTTTGTCCAAACACTCACTGCTTAACTAGAGTTGAAATAAATAAACCTAGTTATAATATCAGCAGCAGTTTCATATTAATTGAGAATCATGCATTTACATCGTAAAAGTACCACGATATGGACATGCTTTGGTGTATTGAGCAAATATTGCAAGTAAATGTGGTAATCCATGTTTATAAAAAGAAAGTACAATGGTATTACCTTGTATTTTGGACATAATATGAATATCAAAAACCCTGGGGCATGAATTTCAGTCAAAGTACCATGGTATTACTATACTATCATGCTACGATATCAACACGATTGTACAATGGTACCACTGTAATTTTTACTACAGCAATGTCTTTTAAGAATTATAAAAAAAAATTATATATATATATATATATATATATATATATATATATAAACAGACACACGCACATTTTTTTATTTACTACAAATATTTGTATATACTTAATACACACACATATACAGCTATATATATATATATATATATATATATATATATATAATATAAACAAAAGTTTACATTTCTATAAATCTAAACTATATAGTGAGTATACATTTTTGGAGTTTTGCTCAAAATTGCCTATTTTATTACCTAAAATTTGGAGTAATAATAATTGGAGTAATAGAAATTCATAGTGTAGGGACCCTGAACTATTTAAAAATGAAATGTATATCTTAAAGATGCTACTAGTAGGAATAGATCTGAAAGAGAATGTGTACCAGGCACTAATTTATCATATTTAATTATTATTGTTGTTGTTATATAACAATTATCTTTATTAAAAATGTGTATTAAATATTTATTAATAAATATTATTTTATTATTGTATTCATTAAAAAGTTTTATTTCAATATTATTTTAGTTAAATTATTTATTTAATAATGTGTTTTATTTATTTAAATATTTGTTTAAATATTAATTATTTAAATTATAAAAAATATTTTTAATGCATTTTTTAATGTCTCTTCAACAAAATTGCAATTCATCTTTGTGAAATGATATAGGCCTATGTAACAAAATAAAATGGAAAAAACAAGTGAGGTCACCTTCAGTACCACATCCCCCCTCAGGGGGTCTCAGCTGTCAGTTTTTTTTCTTTCTGGACACAATGGTGCCTGCAAAAATCCAATATTTTATCTTGTGGTGGCTTGAATATAAAATTATATTAAAAACACTGTCTTTGAAAATTCAGAGTTTCTTTAAAAATGTATATTCCCTCCCAAAGTAATAATGAATTAGCAAATAGTTGATATCAGTGTTATTTTAGTATCGAGATCTTTTTTTTTTTTTATATTTTTTTCATTTTAATTCTAGATCAAGTTTTAGTAATTTTGTTGTGTGTTTTTTATCATTTCTATTAGTTTAAATATGTTTGTATAGTTTTTATTCATGTTTACTTCAGTTTTAGTTTAAGTTGTTTTAATACATCAAGTTAAACGTAATAAAAAAAAAAGTTGCTTGGGCTAAAAAAGGTATATATATCATCAATGTTTATTTTATTTCAGGTAACTTTTTTTTAATCGTTTCAGTTGACTATAATAACCCTATTTGATAAAACACAAGCCACCCCGAGTTACCAATGACATCTTTCTGAAATGCAGGTTTGAATGATGTCAGAGCAGGATTTGGTGGAGATAGTCCAGATCGCAGTGGCGGATTTGAATCACGAAGGACACCAAACAGGTCAGTCCGCCTCGAAATCAAAGAAACATCTGCGTAATGGATCATGCTGGTAGTGTTTGTGGTAGGCATGCACGATATATCGGCCACCATATCGGTATCGACCAATGTTCATTTTTAATGTTATCGGCCCTGTAAGAAAATGTGACCAATGTCTTAAAGCCGATAAATAATGGATTATTTCCTTCAGATGCGCACTGTTCGCCATGATGGTTTTGAATTGCTTGAAATATGATTGGAATCACTTCAAAGAAGGGAAATACAGTTAAGTGCGACATGTTCAGCGCAAGTCTGTTATATAAGCTACATAAAATTATAATGTGAACATTGTAATTGTGTGCTTGGGACGTGGCTTTTAATGGTGAGACTTTTGTCAGGCTCTCAAAAATTCAATAAAAAAATTTGGATTTAGATTTATCGGCCAATATATCTGTTATCGGCTTTTAAATATAAATAATTATCGGTTATCGGTATTTGCCAAAATTTTCATATTGGAGCATCCCTAGTTTGTGATTTTCTACTGTGCTTTTTTTGATGAAACTAGATGTCCTGGAGAATAATGAAGACGCTGATCAACCAGGAAGGAAACGAGCAAGGATTGACATTAGTCAAGAAACAACTATTAAGGTACCATCTTAACATTGTCAATAGATATGATCAATTCATCTGGTACAGAATATAAACAGCTTATATAAGCATGGACTTTGCAAAAATCTTGTTTTTTTCTGTATTTGTCTATGCGTCGGCTCCCAGTCCATGCTGATATCCATCAGTCAGGCGATCTGCCAGCGGCTGGACAATATGGAGGCGAAGCTGCAGGTTCTTGAGGCCACCTGTCGAGGTTTAGTGGAGAAGCTGGACATAGTGATGGGGAAAAACCAGTTGAACATCCAGGTACCCATGGTGTCAGGGTCCCCTTTTGGAGCCACTCAGACATGCGACAAAGTACGCTGGTAAGTGGACCGTAGATGATGCCGGGTGTCCATTTTTTTCCCATTTATTGAAGATTTTTGGCCTTTTATTTGGGTGGTTAATTCAAACCTGTTCACATAGAGCAGCATCTTGAGACTGATTTAATAAACTGATGAAAACAGTTAGTGGTAAAATGTCATAGAAAAAATGGGAAATCAAGGACAGTTGCTCTTTATTTGGCTGAGAACCTTCAAATACACTTGTTAGCTAAAATTCACACATCTGATTTTCTTCATGGCTGTACTTTGAAAAAATGAGATACCATGCTGAAGTAAACTACAAAAATATGAATGTATAAATATTTATTAATATGAACATGTACTCCATATACCAAAAAAAGTTGCATTTTATACATTTTATTTTTACCATTTTAATTAAACGTTTATTATTAAATATAATTATTAGATACTTTTTCCAGTCATGCATTTTATCTTGTGATGACTTGAAAATTTACAGATTTTTTAAAAACATTTTGTACCCCCCCCCCAATAATAATCATGGCAAAGTAGAACAGTAGTGGACTTTTTTAGGGATTGATATCAAAACATGTTGTTGAATCCAGTTCAGAATAATTCACATCAAATGAGAACACTAGAAATGAATGCCAAAATAATGTAGCAAATGCCTTTAAGATCATCAACATAGGATATGGGAAGCTTTTTCTACTCCCTATTAAAAGTTAATGAGCACAGTTATTTTTTCTTTCCTAACTGTATATACAATTTTATGGTTAGGTGCATTTTATTATTTATTATCGGGGATACACATACATTAGTATTCTGTCCAATTCTGAAAAGCTGATCTTTCCTTTTTTTCATGTTATGCCAGATTCTCGATTAAATAAAAAAAAATTCTGCACTATTTTGTAGAAATAAATACAAACTAAAATCAGTCATTTTAAATGTAATATTTGCCTAAAAGCATTATGATATTAATGTATATTGAGCATATATATTATGCTATTTATTATTATTGGAACAGACTTTTTTGTGTTGCAACCCACCAGTGTAGAACCACTGATATGAAGTTTTCAGGATTGATGAAGATGGTAACAGTGAGTCTTTGCTCTCAGTGTTGTTCCCCAGACAAACGTTATAGTGAGTGGAGACAGGCCGAAGACTCGGGAGGAGACTTCACCACGTGCATCGGACTCTTTAGAGAACCTACTCAGCAAGTGAGAACAGATCGTGGTTTTTTTTTGCAGAAATGAAATAGAAATGTTTCCTATGCAATGCAAATATACTGAGAAGACGATTTCTGGATCTGTCGCACAGTGAGGACAAGCTCTCTTTGTAATGGCGCTTAATTTTTTTGTTGCAGTACCGTTGGGCGAGGAAGACAGAAAACCATAGTGCTGAAGGTTCCAGTCCATGAAGAGATTCAGGATGATCAGGAAAGCGGTTCTGAAACGAGCGATTCGGTGTCCAACAGCGGCCAGAATCAGAATACCAATAACGTAACGCTCATCACTCTCAACTCAGAGGGTAAGATTCACAAATGGGTTTTGTTTTGAGATTGGTTTGTACAAGATGTTTTGGCAAGACGCAGTATACTGGCTGTATCCAGTATATAAGCTAACAAAAACAAACAGCGCCAGTTACGTCATCATGTCTCGCGTGGCTCTTGACTGCTCTTGACACACCAAAAATTCGAATGCACGTTTTTTGTATTCGACGAATATTCGAAATTTGCATTTTCATTTGACAGCCCTATTAGTCACATGGGCTATTTTAACGCTGTCTTTATTACCTTTCTCGGCCTTGAAAGTGGTGATAACATTGCAGTCTATGGGGGGGTCTTACGGGTTTGGAATGACATGAGTGTGAGTAATTAATGAAAGAATTATATTTTTGGTGAACTATCCCTTTAACAAGAGTAGAATATTCAAACAATTTCTTAGAACAATTGGGTGTTTACTCAATATTATTGTTAAAAGTTATTTTAATCTGTATCTCAACTCAAGCAGTGCTTTACTGTCAAATGTTAATTTCCAAGAAATAAACGTAATATTATTACTAACTGCACTTATTGATGTAAAACAATTTAAAGATTAAAATGCCTTTACAATGAAAAATCCCCCCAGCGCTACTAAATCAGGTGCTGGCGCCACCATCTGTTGAACTTAGTTGCTACTGCTCTCAAAAAGTAGTCTGGAGCCCAGCATTTTATAGAGAATTTGATTGAACAAAAACCGGTGTAGTGCAGGATGAGTCATCGATCTTATTAGTCTGTTTTCCAGAAGAGAAAGACTGTACATTTGAAATCTACTAAAAGCTAATTTTGTCAACATTAAGAAGTGCACTAGCATATAAACGTCCCTCAAAGCTAACACACATGATCTAAAAGCCACCAAAAATTCCAAATGAGATTTTATGGCGTCTTTTAAAGGACATAATTTTTATAAGCCAATGGGAACCATTTGCTCTGAATTCAGCACAAACATGGCCTCACAAGAAGAGCAACCAATTTGAACAATTATCGAAAAGGTTTGAAGTCATGGAAATCTTTGAAATGCATCTGCACAAATAAGATGATCGCGTGTGTTTTCGTGTGTTTTGTCTGTGTGTGGTGGGGTGACTTTAAAGCATGGAAATGTAGTGTAAAAAACCTTCAGGCTTAGTTAGTGATATCAAAGTGTACTCAACTAAAGCAACATTTGATGATTAATAATATAAACGTGTTTTGACTATCCACTAGTACTCCCTTGACACACAAAAAAAGCGTGTTACATCAAAAATGTGTCTTGTGTAAGCCGTCTGGCCGTAAGTGATTCAGGGATGTATCTTTGGTCTGGAGGATGTCTGGGATTAAAGGGTTTGTTTTGATTGCTTAACTTCTGCTTTTGCTTTTCTTATTATTTGACTGGGTTATTTTGGAGTGGAGTCTGGGTTAGCTTGGTTAGTTCAAAGACGTTCCTCTGCAAATATTCCCTCTTTCTCAGCTGTTTGTGATGATATTTAGTCAACGAATGGCACATTTGGTTTTTAAAAGGCTTTGCTTATGTTTATGTTGTGTTGTTTTCCTCTTGCTTTAACCTCATCCATGGATTTGATGTAGGGGAGTGGGGTAAAATGTGTCATCCCTTTAATCTAGCAAACTGCATATTTTTTGTCATGTGACCATATGTTTAAAAAGTGAATATTTATTTTACAGCTGCCTGTGATTGAGAGATTGGGGGGAATTTTTTTTTTTTTTTTTGTGCATGGGGTAAATAAATTATGTAGATTATTATTTTCAGTTCTGTTCTGTTCTATGTTTCTCTACAATTATGTAAACAAAAATGTTTATGTCAGATGTGATTAATCGCGATTACAGGTAATTGTTTGGACAGCACTAAATATAATATAATATAAGAAATATAAGTGGCCATCTTATACAGCTGCATGTGATGGAAAGATTTACATGGGAAAAAATATTTTGTTAAGGTAGAAATGTTTATTTGCTTGAAAATGAATAATAATTGAATTATATATTAATAATTAAATTAATATTAAAAATACAAAAAGTTGATAATTGTTTCACTACATCCATTTTTGGTGTATGGAAATGTAAATATATTATTAACATTATAATGCAAATATATAATCTGCATTCATATTTTTATTTTGTAAATCGTAATTAAAATAAATGTAAATCGTCCGCGCATTCCTTAACTTACCTCTTGACCTGAAACTATTTACTCCCTAACATTGTTTTTACACTCACGCTTTGACAACCCATGATAAACTTTAACCGGCCCGCCATAAACCCTGCTAGCTAGAGCCAGAGCAATGTTTGGCATGTACTACACATACAAATATTGAACAGAAATGCCAAATAAAATAGTTTCTGAGAGAAAATATGCCACAATATTATTTCTTGAAGCACTCACGATGAGAACGCATTCCTGTATATGTAAAATGTCTTACTGTTAAACTTAATCAACATTTTTAACCATGCCAAATTCTTGGCCATATAAAGACAGCGTCTCTTTCTTAAACCAGTAATGCTGTTGTGAAGTGTTTGTTTTGGTGAGCCAGCAGGGGACACTCTTGCATTTGCTCTGAGCGTTCGGAGTGTGTTGAGAATCCACAGGCGTCGAGGGGCATGTTCTCACACCCTCCACAAATATTTGGGATTAGTGCTCGGCTAATGTTGAAAACAATGGCTGATTACATTTGTTCCCACTCCAATCATATGTCGTTATGACCTTTTGAGAGTCATGTATTTTGACAGATGTTTCAATATTTATTATCTACCACAGTGATCAGCAGGCTAGATCAAACTTTTGTTGCCAAATATCGAATATTGCAATATAATATACTATGTTATTTAATAATATACTGACCCTTGCAAGGGTGCACCTTCCTAAAATATAAAGGCAGCTACATATTTTCATGTATTTAGACATTTATACTGTGTGAGAAATATTGTAAGAGTAATATTATGAGGACAACATGTTTCCAGAGTTAAATAATTGGCATTTATATTCTAACTGGACTAAAACTAATGCAAATTTAAATAGAATTAATAAAATTAAAAATATAATCTCGAAAAAGTCTATAATTTTGTGTATCCTTTTTACCCATTATTAGCAGTGTTATTTTTCTTTTATTAATATATCTGCTTTTAAATTATCTGCATTTTTTTAGTTTTATTTTAGTTTTTAGTATTTTTATTTGCTTTTGTATTTTTTTTTTAATATTTCTTTTTAGCTTTAATTTAATTTAGCTTTTTGTTTTAGTCTTAGTAATTTTGATACTTCAACACTTTTATTTCAGTTATTGCCAAGGCAACAATTCCAACTGTCGTTTAAGTAAAAAAAAGAAACATTTTCAGTTAAAATGCTTAAATAATAATCACTAATATTCTTCCAAAGCTGCTTTTACAGACCATAATGCCATAAAACCCTTAGTTAGCAAGCTGAAGGCAAGGTAACATTTCACAAAAATTGACACAAAACACTTAAAGGGTAACTAAACCCCTGGTCAGAGCCTAAAGGGGGTCGCGCACCGGACGCGCAGCTCAGCGCCGCGTCACGTCTTTTAAATTCGAACACATTACTCTCTATGAGAGTACACACACCGGCGGCGCCTGTCCGCGGCCCCCAGCAACGGCTCAAGACCTTGTTCAAAATCCTGCCGCGCCACAGGGCGCCCTTTACATACTTTTATATTAAATTTACATTTATGTGTCTCAAATCGTAGTTAATGTATATACGGACTTCACCCTGTGCTGCAATATACATTTAGTTTTATATTTATTAACAGAAATCAGAAAATTGCTGATGTTATCGGATTTTCAGGTGAGAGTTGTCCTAGACGTGGCGTGGCGCGGCGCTGAGCTGCGCGTCCGGTGTGCGACCCGCTTAACTCCACCCACTGGCAATATTTGAAAAATGCTGGAAAAGTGGGCAGAGGCCAGCGGAGATAAAGGGGACGAACCGAGGGCGGGGCTGAGCGGAAACATTAAGACACGGATGTACCTAATACAAATAAATAAAACATCTCCAGTTAACTACCAGAGCAGTCATTTAGTTCGCCATTAAATAAGAGATCTAGCGCTAAAATGTGTTGTTTTTGAAATCAAGCTGAGCGCTCGTTTGCCGCTGCTATCAGTGTCATGGATACAGTGTTCTCTTGTGGCTCGCGCAGTCTTCACTCGGATACCCGCTCTTCAATCTATCGCCGTTGCGGAGACTGAAATCACAAAATAAAATGCCCACAAACGTGTCCCTGCTTGATAGTGGTTCTCAACCTCTCCTGCAGGGACCCCCTGACAGGACATGTTTTTGTTTTAACCCTGAAAAGACACACCTGATTCAATTAATTAAAGGCTCAAAGGCTTAATGTGTAGCTGACTAATTGAATCAGGTGTGCCATTTCAGGGTTAAAACAAAAACATGTCCTGTCAGGGGGTCCCTGCAGGAGAGGTTGAGAAACATAGACTGTAATCACTGATGAACATATTCAGTTATGATGAGAGAGAAAAAAGTATACGAGTGCGGATTAGAACCCGTAACCTCTGACACGCTTGGCAAAAGATCTACCACTAGACCATTTAAAAACTCAAACAACCTTTGCGGATCGATGCATTTATTTATGGGTTGAGGAGAGAGGCTGCACAGTTTGACAAGTTTGTACCCAGCACTTCTGAAAATGCCCTTACGAATGCGTCTCTGTCTCCAGCACATTTCAAACCAAACTGACGCCCGTGCAATACTACACTAACAACTATGCTAATTAACTACCTTGGCTACACGAAATAATCTAAATAACTATATAAATGCTATGCTAAATAGATGCTAAAATACTCTATCCTGATCGTTTTCAATACTGGCAATTCCAATTCCTGACCCGCTACAGTGGTTTTGACGAAACAAGATGATTTTTATACTGCCAAGGGCGTGGTAGCTCGTACCAAGGTCGTGGTGAGCTGGAACTAGGGGTGTCACGATTCTCCAAATCCTCGATTTGATAAAATTTTCGATTCTAAGGTCACGGTTCGATTCGATTCTCGATTTTTACATTTACTTTTTTTAAAGCTGAAACCGGCCAATCAGGATGCTCTCTGTCTTACATGCGCTTCATGAGGCACACACGCGAGGTCCCTCGCTCTCTTCCTCTCAGCCGTGTGCGCGCTATACAGTTTGGAGCACAGTTTTTTCTGTCTCGCATGCGTGCTCTTGCTTGCTCGCTCTAGATTCCGAGAGATTTTAACTAATTTGCTTGCATCAGGAAGCCGCTATCAATATGCGGGAGACTCCCGGAACTTCCGCGAGACTTGAGTTGTCTGCAAACTGTGGCTTTTTTGAAGCGCAAACGTTGTCAACATAACTCACTGGAAATCCAAAAAACGTCCACACCTGCGACTTCAATGAAAGAGGAGGGGGTTCAAGTTCTGTCGATGGGTCTCCTGCATCTGCAGTTGCCATGCTATCTTTTGAGTGGCTGTTGCTAAGTTAGAGGAGGTTGACCATAGACTTGCAGCACTTCAACACGCGTGTTTTTTTCCGCTTGGCACGCCGACCAGACGTGACATGGGGGCGTGGCAGCATCGACGATTCCATTTTTTAATTCGAAGTTCGAGATTGTGAATTAATTTCGATGTGACAACCTTAGCTGGAACCTGCTAACGTCACCTGCAACCGCTACGTCACGTACCACCGCAAACATCCAATAGGAAAATTCAACTGCAGTAGCCACCGTTCAACCTGAAGAGGGCAGCACTCAGATGTTTTTACACCATATATTGTAGAATTAAAACACTTTAAACCCAAATGTCAAAAACGTTACTCAAATCAATGAACAGCACTAGGGGTGTAACGATACACAAAACTGACGGTTCGGTTTTCCCACGGTTTTGACGTCTCGGTTCGGTTCGGTTTAGAAAGCTAAAATTGCTTTTTTTTGTTTTTTTTAAAACAGTGGTTTAATGAAAAAATTGTCTTTGTCTTTAAATTAATTCAATTACAATTAAACGTTTCACAAGGATAAAAAAAAAATCTGCTAATGCTGTAAACTAAGGCAGTTTTTGCATTAACTTTGTTTTTTAAATTAAATTGTTTTTACTCTAATTTGTTATTGAAATATAATCATTTACACAGTTGTCATTTTCAAGAAAGATATTTTAAACATACATTAAATAATCAAGATATAATTAACAGGTTAAGTAAAATATAATATATAGGCTAACATAGTGCATTTATTTAGTGCAAGAGTTCATTATAGGAACCAAAGTTGTGGAAACTGAATCACTTGCCTGTTGAGGTAAATAATGCTAGTGACAAGCTATGCTGTTTTATTGACGTCTTTCCGCTGCTGAAACACTGATTGAGCGATTACACGAGTTATGATGCCTTTCAGTAAGTATACTGTATCTTTCAACATACCTTCAGGTGTCCATTCTGTAACTGAGGAAGAGATGATCGCGTTTACTCGCGCGCCGCGCTGCCGCTTGAAATGAGGACCCTAGTAGACCTACAGCGATCTGTCACGCCACATCAAAGAGTGCCAAAACGCCTTATTGTTTGAATTTCGTGATCAAATAGACAGAATTTGAAAGATTACACCTTGCTTATTATCGAAAGTAACAAAACACGGAGCTTGTTATTTGGTGTTAACGGTGGTTAGGCTACAAAACCTGAAATCGTTGTGTACTGTACACATAAGACATGAGGTCCATTGAGCTGGGCTGGGCGGAGCCGGGGTAGCAGGGGGCGGGGCGGGGCGTGTTCGGTACGCAATGAGAGTATCGCGATTCGAATCGTGAGGTCTGTATCGCGGTTTTTCGGTTCGGTTCGAATATCGTTACACCCCTAAACAGCACTAATAAAGCCCCATTCTTACAGATCATTAACTAAAAAAAGTTGGTTTAGGGTTTAGTTACCCTTAAAAAATACATTTTAATCAATAGAATAAAATAAGTGTTTATCAATGAAATATTTATCTCAAAGTCTCAAGTGTTTATCTCAAATATTGTATGGGCCTTCTGGCGCCCCCTTGTGGCCCCTGTTGGTCCCAGAACCCCAGTTTCAATACCCTTGATCTACATTCCTTTAGAAGCATCATACCCAGATAAATACAATCTAAGCCCTTCTTTTGTAATGTTTTGTTCTTTAGTCATGTTTTATCCTATTTAAGGCCCCAGGTGAGCTGTTGGTCCACATTGAAAAAAAAAAAATAGTCTGATTAGTATACCTAGAGTTATTCATATTTAGCATCCTCTCTTTTTGTCAAAAAGCTTCATAGTTACATAACTCTTATAAATTACAGTGGCAAGTTACCCGTTAACAAGGCAATACCGTGTACGTTTGGAAAAACATTTTTGTAATGGCAACATGCGTCTTTCTCTTTCCTCCATAGAGGACTATCCAACAGGAACGTGGCTCGGTGACGAGAACAGCCCCGAGATGCGCGTGCGCTGCCCGGTGTCTCCAGCGGACATGTTGCACATCAGCACCAACTGTCGCACGGCGGAGAAAATGGCCCTGACGCTGCTGGACTACCTGTTCCACCGCGAGGTGCAGGCCGTCTCCAACCTCTCCGGCCAGGGCAAGCACGGCAAGAAACAGCTGGACCCTCTCATGATCTACGGCATTCGGTGTAAGTCCTATAAAATAACAACATAAGTAAGATTTACAGTCTGTCGATCGACTGATTAACAATTCTTTATGTTGTCGTATGAGCAGTCAGTTAGTAAACACACTAATTTAGGTCTTTTGTGCCTTAAAGTTGCAGTAGGGAGTTTTGAGAAAATGTTGACTTAGCCTGAAAATTTGAACAAGCACAACTTCCAGGTCCAACCCCCTTGCTCTCTGCTGCGCTACAGCCCTCCCTCCACAGCTCCTCCCCCACAGCGGAGCCTGCCGTGAACGCGCAGGCTAGTAAACAGGACCACCGATGACGGCAGATTATAAACAGTTATGGAACATTCACTAATAGGGACGAAACATCAACAATATGCTTTACATTGACTATGGCCTGCCCATACTTTGACTACAAACTTGGTCCTCAAATCATTATGTATTTTGCAATACATGTAACTTTATAACGTTGCACTCTTTCTATAAGTTATAAATAGCTAGTAAGATAACGTTAAAGGATTAGTTCACTTTTAAAAAAAAACTTTTGCTGATAATTTACTCACCCCCATGTCATCCAAGATGTCCATGTCTTTCTTTCTTCAGTCGAAAAGAAATTAAGGTTTTTGATGAAAACATTCCAGGCTTTTTCTCCATATAATGGACTTCAATAGGACACAAACGTTTCAAGGACCAAATGACAGTTTCAGTGCAGCTTCAAAGGGCTTTAAACGATACCAGACGATGAATAAGGGTCTTATCTAGCGAAACGATCGGTCATTTAAAAAATAAATAAAAAACTTTAAGTTTTATAAGCACAAATGCTCGCCTTGCTCTGTTCTGTGATGCACGTTCGTGACTCTCCTGTTTGAACTCGTTCATCAAAATGAACAAATCTTTTTCGAATCATTTAGTTCGTTGAATGAACGAAATGACCCCGAAAAAGACTCGTTCGAAATGAACGAATCTTTTTGCGAGTCATTTCGTTCGTTGAATGAACAAAATGACTCGAAAAAAGATTCGTTCATTTGGATGAACGAGTTCGAACAGGAGAGTCACGAACGACGGTACGCGCTCGCGCTGTGCAAGAGAGGGGTGATCAGCGCGTACACGAGCGTGATTGACACTGCTAAGACATTCCTCCTGGCTCTGATTGGTTGTTTCTGACCGGGAGCGGTGTATTTCTGCAAATGGCAATAGGACCACAGGGAGGAGCCAGAGGAGCTTGATTTTTTCCACAAATTATCTGTCTCATATTCTACTGTGAGGACATAATGACAGTTTTAACAAATATTTGTTTACAAAAGCTACCTACTGGAGCTTTAAGTGTTACATAGTATGTCAAGTTATAAGCTATATGTGTTTGATTCGGTAGAAAGAACTGACTCGTAAGTGTCATTAACTTGACAATCAGATTGGTTTTGATTCACTAAAAAGAACCAGGTCATAAGAGTCGTTTGTTTGAGATTCAGATTACACTGATTGGCTGTGTCTGAAATCACACACTCTCTTGAGTTGGTACTTATTTTGAATAAGTAATTACTCCACGACCACTAAAAAAGTGTGTTCTATATAGTATGAATGTAATGTGGACGTACTACATTTGCCATGTTGTCATTATCATGTGACCTACCAGCATCAGTTATGTTGCTTATCTGCCATTCATAAATCTTCTCCTGTGGCCTCATGGGACAGTAAAGTGTTTATCGTATGCGCACTTCAGAATCTCACCGGTAGTAGTAGGACATCCTGGGACTTTTTGCCTACTATTTTTACGAGTACTGTGAATTCAGACATACTTGTCATACTGTTTTACTATATAGTTGGGAAGTATGCAATTTCGGATGCAGACATTGCAATTTATGCTTTTGAATCACTGAAAAGAACCAGTTCATAGGAGTAATTTATTTGGGAATCAGATTACACTGATTGCACTGCATGGTTTTGATTCACTCAAAAGAACCACTTCATAAGAGTCATTAGTGCCGGTATCGGACTATACTTGTCAATGCTGTAAGGTTTTGATTCCTGGCTAATAAGACTCATTTGTTTAGGAATCAGACTACACTGGTTGCAAAATGATTGCACTGTGTGGTTTCGATTCACTAAAAAGAGTCAGTTCATAAGAGTCATTTTTGGGGAATTTGATTACACCGATAGCACTGTATGGTTTTAATTCACTAAAAGAACTGGCTCATAAGATTCATTTGTTTTGGACCACACTGGTTTGTCAGAATATTTTAAATGCAATGAAAAGAAAATCATTCTGTTTTTTTGTTGTAGTTGTAATTAACCAGTTTTGAAGCCTATCTGTTACAAACCCTGTCTGTGACAAATCTGGTCTTTAATCATATCAGTTCATTTTATGTGAGTCAGTTTAATTCAGTTTTGTATTGTCTAATTCAAATAATTTCAGAACTCAAGTAGCTCATCTGCGGTTCTGCTTCATCCTCAACACCAGACGTATTTTCCCCGCATGAGATAATTAGTAAGGTCTCTAACCGCTTCTCTCATTCACAACAAATCTTGTGTCACGTCAATATGTTGGTAATTCCCAGCAACAAGCCATAACATCGTAAAATTATGTATACTAGGGCTGTGCTCAGAATATCGATACGACGATACATCGTCATGAACTTCTTACGATGCGCGTATCGATACTGTCGTGCTTTTGAATGTAGCCAATTCAGGGCTCGAATTTCAGCACGGGATTGCGAGTATTACGCATTATTCTAACCATTCCCGCAGGTCTCCCACTTATAATGCGGGAAATTCCGGCAAACATTGATTCACTTTAGCATGTAGATTGTATTAGTAAATTAATCAATACAGGTTATAAAATCGAATTAGTCATTTTAAAACATTCTGCATGACACAATTTCACAAACAGCGTTATTGTTCAGCTGTGCCGCGTCTTCTGTCTCTGTCTCTCAAAATGGGTTGCTCAAGGCAAGCGTCAAATGCGCTGAAGGCGGCGATACACTCTCGCTTTCGGGAGTTGGGACATGACGGAATATTCACTTGCATATTCGGGCCATTGTCACTTAAGTTTACCATTCGCTCGTCTATTTAAGTCTTACCACGCTAAACATTCAAGCGATTTTAAACTATTCAGTGCTCGCACGCTCTCTGAGAGATGGTTTTCTCTGCATGCATACATAGAGTAAAGCCACCTCACAAACAGCCTGTGAGTAACAAAAGTTCTTTTCACGGATTATATCGCTTTTACGGACAAAAACAAGCAAAATGATGTCAAAAATCTCAGTCTTGGTGAGTATCCAGCACAGTCGGTTAGTGCCAGTAACAGTATGATGAAAACAGGATCCGTGCACTAGCTCTTAAAGTGACAGCAGCCATATGTGTCTGTCATTAATATTGTCGTCAAAACAACAAAAGATAGCTTTAATTATAAGGAATCTGGATTTATAGCCAATGTATTTAATTTAGTCAGGACTAAAATACTACCCAATGTTATTTTACATTTAATTACTTTAAGTTTCTGTAGTAGCCTATTTCTGAATACTAGTGCTATCTTTATTCTATTGTATTTATTTAAAATGATTTCAACGTAATGTAAAGAAATTACTTTGTTTGGTGCACATTCCAACACTTATTTAATTTAACTCTCATTGTTTTTTAATGACAAAAACTAAATAGTTTTTCAGTTATCACAACTGGTATAACACTGTTTATTCAATAAAGATATTACTGCTACTAAACTCTGCTCAAAAGAAATTTAAATTCCAAATTGATCCATATCGTGATACGTATCGTATCGTGGCTTTAGTATTGTGATGCGTATCGTATCGTGACATTGTTGGTGATACACAGCCCTAATGTATACGAGGAATGTTACGTGCAGTTTTGCACTAACAAACCCTATTTGACAGCGGCTAACATGAATTAGCTTAGAACTGTTTGTTTGCATGTTTATTTCTGCTTCAAAGTGCAAAGAGTTTATTTGTTTGGAGCATAATCGCATGGATAAATATTACATCAGTGTTTCCTCCCTTATTTCCTCACAGATTATATCATGGCTGCAATGTTCTGACTGTCAGTGTTTTGGACAGTTCAATTGCCCATTTTCTTTTGCAAACATTACTACCTTATTTTTCAGCATGTGCGCTAATTGTTAAAAACAAGAATTAGACAAAATTCTGTATATTTAATAAGCAGCTTTGTTCGCAACACATTACAAGCTTTTCAAACATGGTTGCTAAGTGCTAGAATTTGAATCAGAACTTTTTCTATTTGTTAAAGGGACATTGTGTAGGAATTTCTCCCATCTAGCGGTGAAATTGTATTTTGCATTCAAACGAATTTTGCTTTTTCAAATACGTGTTGCGTCTACGGTAGCTGTTATGTACCAAAAAGCTATGACAGGATGTCTTCTAATAGCACTTCGTGGAGTTTTCCTTCGGGTGAACAGGTTTGTTATTTCAAACAAACTGCAACTTGACACAATGAACAAACGAATGTTACAGTATGAATCAGGGTTGTGGACTCGAGTCGCATGACTTGGACTTGACTTGGACTCGAGTCCCAAATTTGATGACTTGCGACTCGACTTAGACTTAGACAACAATGACTAGCGACTTGACTCGGACTTGAGCCCTGTGACTTGGAAAGACTTGACCTACCTTCTAAAACCACAGATCAGAGTTGTAATAATCACTGTAGTATAGCACTGTATCATTGACGCATGATCACAGCGCCGATTAGCGCTGCTTTCGCACGTTTGGCACTGAGCCAGAGAGCGCGTGATAGAGTGCGTTCAGCAGCGCTTGTCAGTTGTCATTTATCACACGTTCAGACAGTTTTCAACCAAATAATGTTTTTTTCTTTTCTTTTTCAGGCATTTAAATACACAAGTACTAGCGAATCATTTATAATTTGAGAAAAAGCAAACAAACTGATGTCTAAGTTAGCGGAAATAAATAGGCTACTAAACCTTTCAAATATAATTTTGAGACATGTTTTTTTTTTCCCACAACAAACGCACATTTTAGCCTATAGGTAACTATAAAGTCTTCTCCTTGTTCACCAGCCACTCACTTTCATGTCTTTCATGTCTCCACTCACACCCATGTCAAAGAAATGGGTGGATTTATGTTTTGTAGGCTAAATGACAGGCACGTAGCCCCAAAAAGTGTCACGTGACGCTTGATACGTCGCCGTGGAAATATGAATGTTCTACAATTACTGTCGCGTTAACAAAATAATTTAACCAAGGACTTAATATTTTAAACTTAATGTGTAGCAAATCACGATTAATTTTCCCAATGAACAGTTACTTTTATTTTTAAATAAAAAATAAAACATTATCTCTCACACACATACAAAATGTGTAGCAGTTATTTCTATTAAATGATTTTGCCTTTGTTACTGGGTTACCAATAAAATATTTTTTTTTCACTGCCTTTTCCTTTTTTTTTCACACGTAAGAAAAATCCCTAAATTGAACTGAGATAGATGGGTGCCCTTAGTGAAAATTTTATAGCAATAAATATGAAATTAAACAAGTCAGGAACATATTTTAAAAGCCTTCCTGATATAAATTATATACATTCAATTTTTCTATAGTAATTAACACTGAGACACTAATTTGTGCAAAAAGCACTAATGACTTGTTTAAGACTTGAAGCTTAAACTCGAGGACTTGCAACTTGACTTGGACTTGCCTGTCTTGACTCGGGACTTGACTCGGGACTTGACTTGGGACTTGACTTGGGACTTGAATGCAAAGACTCGAGACTTACTTGTGACTTGCAAAACAATGACTTGGTCCCACCTCTGGTATGAATAATAACAGTGCAATGCAGCCTTTTAAACTAGCCGGTGCAGTGACAAGCACCTCTCACTGCTCTGCTCCTCCGTTTCTGCTGCTTTCAGTCACGTGACGCTGGCTCTGAACGAAAACGCGTTGGCCTAGGACTTTTTTACCCTCTCTGCTATTATAGTTTTTCAAGATGGCGGAACGACATGGAAGCCTCCGTGGACCTACCCGTCACATGTATATAAAGATAATAAATTCTTCGTTTACGAGGATAAGTCAGATAATTGGCAAAGGTATTTGTACACCATTGAGGGCATATTTATGAATAAAAATATTGATTTTAGATAATAAAATACCTAAAAAACTACACATAGTCCCTTTAAGGAGCAGCGTTTCGTGTTTGTCTGCACACTTTACAATACTATGCTAACCACAAATGCGCTAACGTTAGAACATGAATTCGAAAAACTACTGTTCCCAATGTTTTGGTCAATTGGCCATTTTTATTAGCAAACATCATTTTTAAGCATGTGTGTTAACTGCTAAGAAAAAGATCTTGACAAAATTCTGTATATGACAAACATGGTTGGTAATTGCTATAATATGAATCAGAGAGAATTTTTAGATATTTGTTAAGCTGCAGCGTTTTGTTTTTTGTTTGTTTGCATACTTTACAATACCATGCTAAGTACATGTGCGCTAACTGCTTGAACATGAATTTGAAAATCTTCTTTAATAAGTAGCAACTATTCATTTGCATATCCATATCATGTTTGCTAACTGCTAGACCATGGATCCTAAAATTACGTCAGTTTTTCGTTCATTGTTTCCTAACACATTTTATCATGATTGCAATTTTCTGAATATCAATGTTTTGATCAAATGGCCATTTTCATTTGCAAACATGACTATACCGTACATGTGTGTTAACTGTTAAAAACAAGAATTCTAAAATTTCTGTGTATTTAATAAACAGTTGTGTTTTCGTCAAACAACCTTTGTTCACAACACATTACAAAACTTTTAAACACAGTTGAACAGAATATGAATGTGACATTTTTTTTAGATTTGTCAAGCAGCAATGTTTCGTCTTTGTCTGCATACTTTACAATACCATGCTAAGTGCATGTGCATGAACCGCTACTAGAACGTGAATTTGAAAAACTTCCCTATATTTAATAAGCAGCAATGTTTTAGACAAATGACCATATTCATTTACATATACAAGATATTTATGATGTGCAAAAAAAGAGCCACAGTGACTTCCCCAATTGCAGCAACTTCCATTTAGATATTTTGCGCCAATTTCTGCGCCAATTTTGCGCCCCCACACGAACACATGGTATGGAAACGCTGCTTTATTCACAAATGTTTTATTCGATATTCCATTTTTGCACATATGTTAAATTCACAACTTTGGATGGAAACATAGCTAGTGTTTTGCCCCTTATTTCATGACTGATTTTGTCATGGGGTATCAATGTTGTGAATGTCTCTGTCTGTGTGCAACCAGGTCACCTGTTCTACAAGTTCACCATTACCGAGTCCGACTGGTACCGTATCAAGCAGAGCATTGATTCCAAGTGTCGAACCGCTTGGCGTCGGAAGCAGCGAGGACAGAGTTTGGCCGTAAAGAGTTTCTCACGACGGACCCCCGCCTCGCAGAACAGCACAGGTATGGACTCCTGCACCCTTTCCCGCCAATTTTGTCTCTTTTGTAACTTACAAGCCCTGTTTCTCTTTGATTTTGATGCTAAGTGTCTAGGCCCCGCTGGTTTGTGTTCAATTGAACATAAACATATGCTGAGAGCGAGTGAGTGTGTGTGTGTGTGTGTGTGCGAGAGAAAATACGCAGTTGTCGTACCATGTGCTAGTTCGCCATCGAATTAGCTATGTGTATAACCTCGTGTCCATTTGTGCAAACGTCGTGTACATTACGCGCACATGCACCCCCATGTGTTTATTTGCACACTCATGTCTGTGTGCGAGAGAAAAGCTCTGTGACTGATGTTTCCTCAAGTAACAGATGGTTCTAATCTCAGGACAACGCCTCACGTCCTGTCCCTTCCTCTCAGAGATTCACAGGCCTTCGCCTTTGACCCATTTTGGACTAACACAAATATCCTGTATTGGTTCTCTCCACAATGGTCCATACATTTACGATTGCTTCACCTCCTTCTGTTGTCCATGTCCAGCTGGAATAGGCCTCCCTGCGTTTGATTCAGCTTTTAGCTTATGAACAAGCCAACTGGTGCTCAGCCTTCTATCAAACCAAAATCGAAGTGTGAGGAACATGTGGACTATGAAAGGAACAAAGTGTTTCTGTCCGACAGCAAAAATATCTTTTTTTTTTTATGTGCAGGAATGGAGAAAATAAGCCGCAAACCCTGCTGTAGCTCTCAAAATTCTGTATATATTTTGAAAAATGCTTTTGCTTTTTGCATTTTTAAAGGAATAGTTCACCCCAAAATGGAAATTCTGTCATCATTTACTTATCATCATGTCGTTTTAATCCCACAAGCGTTTTGTTAATCTTTTGGACACAAATGAAGATCTTTTTAATGAAATGACTGCTACGCAACTACTACTTTGATGCTTCAACAAGCTCACAAAGAGATCATAAAATTAATCCATATTAATTGAGCGGTTTAGTCAAACAATCTTCTGAAGAGACGCAATCATTTTATATGATGAAGAGATTTAATTTAGGCTTTTATTCCCATATAAACATTCATCTACGCACACATCTGATATGGTAAACGGAAGCTCAAGCATGTTCGCTGAGGTTCATTCTCGTGTTACGCAGACCGTTTGAGCTTCTGCAAGAACCAATGAGGTTTGTTCTCGTGCGTCAAAAACAATTGACGCGCGTCAAACATCTTTCCAAACATGAGAAGCATTTATGAACCTTTTGTCCAACAAAAGACAACATTTAATAAATCAATCAAAGCTTTTCAATCCTCTGTTTACTCAGCTAGAGCAATGATGCCCATAGGTGCGTTATCCTCCTTCTGCGGGGCATATGTGGAGTTTCTGGCTTTCAGATGAAGCAGCTTTTACTACATAATATACCACTGATATGTGCACCTTTCAGAGGTGAGAATGTGCGGGTTTGTGTTTTTATGTATAACTAAAAATGCAATATCCAAATGCAGAACTATCACATATATGATAAACTAAAAGCTGTGAAAATCATCTGCTAATGTCTATTGCAGATATAGATATTCGTACATGTCAATAACTAGGTTGCAGATGAACAGTCCACTTTCTCTCGAGTGTTTATGAACCCGATTTGACCATTCCAATATGGCGGATGTCTTACATATTGGAAGCAAACACTAATGAGGCATCTATACATATTGACAAATCCAACAAAATTCTGTATGTTTAATAAGCTGCAGCATTTTCATCAAACAACCATCTTCAGATACATAATCATACCGTTTGTTTAATTGTCAAAAAAGAATCATCAAACACAATCGTTTTTGTTTTATTTGGCTATTGCTAAACTGATAGCAGCTAAGAAGTAAAAACTGGCAAGCTAACGGACAAATTGGTCTGGAGATCTTTCAGATGCTTAAAATTGAATCCGGTTTACTTTTCAGCCGCAACCTAGGAAAGACCCAACATAGTCTCTGATCACATTTTGTCTGGGGAAACTAACAGAAGGGCAGTGTCACATTTTGTGCTTTTTCCTCTAAGTAACTTTAGCCTGCTAATATGCCCTTCGCTATGATTTAAAATCACTTAAACTTTGTAAATGAATACCCACACCATTTTTCCAGAGACAACTTGACGACCTTTAATCAGAATTGCGGTGAGCGTGTGTTTTAAGCGTCTAGGCTGTTGTAGTATTTCAGCAATACTCGTTGTTTAGACTAAGGGGTTGGGTTTACGTACAGTTTTAGGGCACGAGTGTGTTTGGGCTTCTAGGTCGAGAGCCCTTGTTGTGTATTTTGAGATCATTTACGCTGTATAAACATGCTCTAATCTGGCAGATGCACTGGATCACATCCAAGAGCAGTCGGAAGGGATTTTCCTGAAGTTCAGGGTGTGTGTATGTGAACTCTTTCGCTTCACTCCGTCTGTGAGAACCTTGTTTATCGTGTGTTCTCCTCTACATTTGTTTGGGTTTGCACATTGCACATTCGTACAAATTCTGCAGAGTATGTGTATGCCAAAGGGCATTTGTCTGATAACACCGAAATACAAGATTCGCCATGACGGGGAACAGACTGTGGTCTCTCTCTCTCTCTCTCTCTCTCTCTCTCTCTCTCTCTCTCTCTCTCGCTCTCTCTCTTTCTCTTTTCTTCGTCTCACTTAAGCGCGTGTGTGTGTGTGTTTGGCAGTTACAGTTGAGCATCTTCTGTTATTGAAACCAGTTGTTTGACACGATTTGACCCAGTTTCTCTACTTTTTGGTTTGACCCACATAGTTGGACTGTGTTATAAACTTGTTTATGTGTGTCCTCGAACAGATGGAGTCTCGGCCGCAGAGACATCGGCTCTCGAGACCTCTACCCAGCAGGCCTTGCACTACGCTCTGGCTGGAGCCACACAACAAGTCCAGATCCACCGTATTGGAGAAGACGGACAGGTGCAAGTTGTGAGTATAGTTATGTCGTAATCCAAAAAGCCAACCCACACGAAAATATATTTTAAATATCTATCTATCTATCTATCTATCTATCTATCTATCTATCTATCTATCTATCTATCTATCTATCTATCTATCTATCTATCTATCTGTCTATCTGTCTATCTGTCTATCTGTCTGTCTGTCTGTCTGTCTGTCTGTCTGTCTGTCTGTCTATCCATCTCTCTTTATCTCCTTCTATCTTTATCCCTCTCTCTCAAGGTCATCCGTCAAATCTTCATTAACCGACATTAGCTTTTCATTTTTTACATTTTTTTTTACTTTCGTAAAGTTAACCCAAAGCTGAAGTTCAGCTTAAATGCCATTATTAATACAATTAAGTTTTCTTTTTCAATTGTAATTAATATAGCATTGACAAATATATGACTCTGTACTTAATAATTATTTAATTTTATTATTTTATAATAATTCTTTTAATACCTTTACAATGTGAGCATTGTACAATATCAGTTTAAAGGGTTAGTTTACCCAAAATGAATTACTCACCCTCATGTGATTCCTAACCCGGAAGACCTTCGTTCTAACCTCTCTGATTTTATCAAAGATATCTTAATTTGTGTTACGAAGATGAACAAAGGTCTTATGGGTTTGGAACGACATGAGGGTGAGTAATGATAGAAATTTCATCTTTGGGTGAACTAACCCTTTAATGTTAAGTACCTTAAAAAAAGGCTACATACCTTGAGTTGGGGCGGACTCTTCTGATTTAGGCCAGTATGCAAATAACTAAAAATGCCATAGCAACCACCCAGATCACCCTAGCAACGTTGCAACCACTGCCAAGGTTGGCAAATTTTGCATGGACAACCACCACTTTTCTTCACAAAACACAAATATCTGGCTTAATTCACGCATTTGCAAGACCACACATCTTGTAACGTAATACATATATCCCCGTTCATTTCAAACCTGTGTCAGCTGCGCAGACAAACATATAAACACACTTTTCTATGTGTTTGAGTGCAAATTCTCAGTGTAAAAGCCAATCCCCTGCAAGCATTTTAATGGAGCTTTAGCAACAGAATTTCCGCTGTGCCCGATCATGCGGCCTCTTTTGAGAACCTAAACATGATCTCGGACTTTCACAGCTGCATGAGGTGATCTCCAACCCTACACACCATCTGAAATATAATCTGCATGCATTGTGACAGCACAATCAAAACTCTGAATACACAATGTACAATCAAGAGAGTTAAATCTGCGGAGGAGTTCTTGGCTTCTGCGGACTGTCAGAAACGGATCTGTCATCTGTTGTTTGTGTAACATCTCCCTGAACCGAACCATAATAGTTGGACTCTCAGAGGCAACCACTCAATGGTCAGTTTTTTGTCAAGGCCTTTGGCTTCTCAAATGTTCAGTTTTTGTCACTCGCACATAATCGATAATTTAAGCCTGTCAGATACGGCAAACAATGACACGCTCTTTTTAGGTTTTGAATGATCGCTTGTGTTGTTTGTTATAAACTTTCCTAAATTAGACTTTTTAATGCACTTTTTGGGAAAGCAGTGGTGGAAAAAAACTGATTAACAAAACCAATAATATCAAATGTTTGGGAACACATCACGTTAATTGTGGAAAAATGCCTTGTTTCCATACCGCAATGATGAACTAGCAAGCAACATGAGACAAAAGTCATCATGATACATTTAGGGCCCTATCTAGCACCCGGCGCAAATGACTTTGTACACTGACGCATGTATCATTCCTATTTTGCACCCGCGCAAAGCGGACTTTTCCCTCCACAGACACACGTCGGTTAACTAAGAAATACACTTGCGCTCCCCGGGGCGGTTCAGCGCCAAGAGGAGGCGTGTTCCGGCGCAAACTTTCCCTCATGCTATTTTGCTGTTCTATAAAACAATTGCGCCACTGACCAGAAAAAACCTAGTCTAAAGTCAGTGGCGCGTTGCGCGTTGTTCATTATGCTATTTTAAGGGCGCTTGCTTGACCATAATGTATAGCGTGCACACCTCGCATACACTTTGATTCTCTCATCAACACAGATGCAGCAGTTTTTATTTTTGCAAATCATACATTATAACAAGGAAAAATATTACCACACGAGGGAAATCATTGTGGTGTCCATAAAGATGTGAAAAAATAGGCATAAATCTAGCTTATACATTTACCCAAATTTTTCAGGCAAATTGTAGTAATGACGGATCAGACCTGTTTGCCCAATACTGGCAAGACACATATGTATATAAGGACATCTGACAAATTAGTTTGTCCGTCAAGAACCAGGAAAAAAAAATCTGAAGACTGCGAAATCACCTTTACCATAATGTAAGTACATTAAAAACCTTACTCTTTAACTTACCAGTTAAGTTAAGCTTTCTCATATTTTTTTCTATTGATTTGGGTGGGTTTGTCCCATCCCCAATGTCACTTCTCTGTCTTTTACGGCCCTGACGAGAACATCGATCTCCTCGGCTGTGAACCGATTCTGAAGCGCGCCTGGTAATGCGCCATAATAATAACAATCTGCCATGCAACATGCGCACCTGCTCTTAAAGGGTATGTTGGATGACGCTCTGATTGGTTTATTTCACGTAACGCCCAAACCACACCTATGAATAATGAAGCTATTTCAGACCAACCCCTATTAAACTTGCGTCGGGCGCAAGAGTCATTAATCCCGCCGGGAAAATAGCAACAGCGCCGGGATCCGCCCACAAAGTTACTTGCGCTTTGACACTTGCGTTTCAGATCGTTAAAATAGGGCCCTTAGTGTTACAATAACTTCAGGAAATATTTTACTGAAAGACAGCAGTCATTTTGTCACGATTATTATTAGAAAACATAATTACATTGGGATTGTTGGAAAATTTGGTGTTTGCCACAGTTATATAAAATCCAGTTATCCAGTTAAAATCCAGTTGTTTGTTTTTTGTTTCATAGATACCGCAGGGACACCTCCACATCGCTCAGGTGCCACAGGGGGAACAGGTGCAGATCACACAGGACAGTGAGGTACACATCATTTCCTTTAAGTTTCTTGTTTTTCCTTCACACATTCGTTCTTCTTCCTCTGAGTCACTCCACCCCTCATTTGTGCTTACTAAATGAAGGTCTCAGGGGGTTGAGCCATCAAACCTCAGCACTGATCCATAATTATTTCTGAGCTACCAATTTTAGTATGATCTTTGGCTGAGAAATCTCCCTAAGCCCTGATTTCGAAGGCTCTTGATTTGTACTCAGTGTCCTAGATTTGAACAGGATTATTTAAATGTATCCGCAAATATGTAAACAATGTTTTGATCAAATCCATCCATCATCCTGAGAGGAAGAGAAAAAGAATTGTAGAGCGTTTCCTGTCCTCGTTTACATAAAATTGATGATGACCATAGACTTCGGTGCTCATGTTTTTGGTAAATTCCCAGTGATATTGTTTGCTTTTGAGTCCAGAGCTTAGCAACAGCGTGCCACTTCATCCAACCTCCACTCACAAAGACCGTCTTTGTAATACATTTGGCCCGCCTCATCAAAACCATTTATCTGAGAAAGTTTGTAAAGGAAATGAGCCGTCGTAAGACCATTTCCCTTTATCCAGATATTTGTCAGGTGTGTGTGTTTTAGAGTCAGATGGAGAACATGATTGAAACTTTGCTGCGGTGTAGTCATTTTTATCACTGATTTAAAAAAGTCTGTGTTGTGTTACTGCAAATTTTCATGTGTAAGATACAAAACAAGGTCTAAAATTTTCTTTTATTTTTTCTCAGTTTTCTTTTTCAACAAATGGTCAGTAAAAAACTTCAAAGATGTTAATCATCATCCTCTGGTGGTGAAACGAAATATTCATGAGCTGTTTCAGTTTGCAATTTTTTCAACCCTGTTAACCCCCCCTTCCCCCCCCCCCCACCCCCCACCCCACAATAACTAGGGTAACAGGGTTAAATGGGTGAGCTTGACAAATGCTGATTTTGTCAAAAATATGGCATGGCCTATTGAGTTGTTGGGCACAGCTGAGAAGGATAGACCAAAATTACCATTTTAAGCTTGAGGATACACACATTTGATGCTACTTTAATGCTAGTTAATTTTATGTTAGATAAGCTGTATTTAATAATTATCACAATAAAAATGTGTTATTTGTTCACCCAGAACACGTTTTTACATTGTTTTTCTATGTAAATATGCATTACACTTACTCCGTTGTGCTCGCATCTTTTACAGTGTAGCGGAAAAGTCCCTAAATGCTTTTGAAAAAAAACATGGGGCACTAATTTGTACCTCATTCAATTGCTGAAATTTGAATATGTTTATGTTTTTCCTCTTTTGCAGGGCAACCTACAGATCCACCAAGTGCATGTTGGGCAAGATGGCCAGGTAAATGTAGGTAGCCTTTTCCATTTATTGGTCCGTGTCCATGTGACAGTGTCTTTTTGTGTCCTCTCTCGTTCTTTGGTTTGATCTGAGAATATAATGTTTGGGACAGTGTGCACTTCCTGTTTCTCAGCTCAGTTCCATCACATCAAAGTGGGTCTTTAGATCAAACAGGGCTAAAAAGCAACAGAGACTCGTGTTGAAATGAGCTCATTTCACACACACACACAAACAAACTCAACTTCAAAATTTTGGATCCATTTTTGTTATCTTCCTTGGGGTGGCAGTGGCTCAATGGGTAACACTGTCGCCTCATAGCAAGAAGATCCCGGTTTGAGTCAGGACTCCTTTCTGTGTAGAGTTTGCATGTTCTCCCCATGTCAGCGTAGGTTTCCTCCCGTTTTCCCCCACAGTTCAAAGATGCAGGTTAGGTGGATTGGAAATGCCAAATTGGTGTGTGTGTGAGTGTGAATGTGTTCCAGCACTCTCAGTTGTGTCAGGAAGCCAAATCGAATGTGTGTGTGTCAAGCGGACCCTGCAAATGAGTGATAATTACACTCAGAAGATGGTTTGTTATCTTCCTTACTAACATGTGTGCACCACCTTGTATTGAGAGACTGGTACGTCCATGAGTGCATTTTCAATTATTTTTTCATGTTTTTCCATTTTCCTTTTTCCTTTTAGAAATTCTGTTGTGTTTTTGTCATTGTTATTATATTTATTTTATGTCTATATTGTTTTTTTTTATTTTTTATTTCAGTTTAAATTGTATTAGTATTTTTATTTCAGTGAACATATATTTTATTTCAAGTAATGAAAATATTTTTATGGTTTTAGCTTATTTAACTATAATAACCACAATCTTAGCAACCCATAGTATTGTGGATGAACATAGTCTGCAAAAGCTGCACACGTTTTCTTCAAAAAATTAAATTGTGATCTAGTTGCTGTTTTATCAGCTTTTTACACACACTCATGCACCCATAACATACCTCATTATGATGATAGTTTTCATCTGTACAGTAACAATGAGAAAATGTTTGCCTTGTTTTCCTTTCTTTCAATTATTCCTGGCATATCGCCCATAGTGTAAAAGGAGCCCAGATGATCATACAGTCATGGTCAGAATTAATGGCACCCCTGGTAAATATGATAAAAAAATGCCTGTAAAAAATAAATTTGCATGGTTTATCCTTTTGATCTTTCATTAAAAAAATGGCAAAAATCTAACCTTTCATTAAAGCAAAATAATTGAAAGTGGGGGGGAAATAACATTATGAAATAAATGTTTTTCTACAAAACACATTGGCCACAATTATTGGCACCCCTAGAATTTTTTACGAGTAAAATATCTCTCAAGTATATTCCCATTAATATTTACCTTTTTTTAGCACACGAGGGTGACTAGGAACATGAAATTGTCTAGCTATGACTTCTTGTTTCGCAGGTGTTTAAGTATGAGGAAACACAAAGGCCAAATTCCCTCAATCATTCATCACAATGAGTAAAACCAAAGAATATAGTTCTGATGTGCAGCAAAAGATTGTTGACCATCACAAAATAGAAAGTTGCTGTAAGAAAATAGCTAAAAGAATTGAAGATCCCCATTTCCACCATCAGGGCAATAATTAAGAAGTTCCAATCAACAAAAGATGTTATGAATCTGTCAGGAAGAGGACGTGTGTCTATATTGTCTTAATGCACGGTGAGGAGGAAAGTTTGAGTGGCCAAAGACTCTCCAAGGATCACAGATGGAGAATTGCAGAGATTAGTTGAGTCTTGGGGGTCAGAAAGCCTAAAAAAAAATATATCAAACAACCCCTACATCACCACGTTGTTTGGAAGGGTTTCAAGAAAAATCCTCCTCGCTCGTCCAAAAACAAACTCCAGCATATTCAGTTGTCAGACATGACTGGAACTTCAAAAGGGACCTGGTTTTATGGTCAGATGAAAAAAAAATGAAAAAAAAACTTGCTTTTTGGCAGCAAACCCACATGCTGTGTTTGGTGCATACAGGGAAAAAAGTACCCCATGCCTACGGTTAAATATACTGCTGGATCTTATATGTTGTGGGCCTATTTTTTTGCCTATTATTTTTTCTAGCATATACCAACAGATAGAAAAAAAAAACCTGACTGCCTCTGCTAGAAATCTTATAATGGGCTGTGGTTGTATCTTCCATCAGGACAACGGTCCAAAAAAAACATCAAAATCAATACAAAAATGGTTAACTGATCACAAAATGAAGCTTCTGCCATGACCTAAACTGAACCCTATAGAAAATGAGTGGAGTGAACTGAAGAGAAGAAGCACCAACATGAACTTGTGAATCTGAAGGATCTGGAGTGATTCTGTATGGAGGAATGATCTCTGATCTCTGGTCAGGTGTTCTCCAAACTCATCAGGCATTATAGGAGAAGACTCAGAGCTGTTATCTTGTCTAAAGGAGATTGCAAAAAGTATTTAATAAAAGGGTGCCAATATTTGTGGCCAACGTGTTTTGGAAAAAAACATTTATTTCATAATGTGATTTCCCCCCCACTTTCAATTCATTTACTTCAATGAAAGGTTAGAATTTTGCAAATTTTTTGAATGAAAGATCAAAAGGATAAACGATGCAGATTTATTTTTTACAGCCAGTTTTGATCATATTTACCAGGGGTGCCATTAATTCTGACCATGACTGTAGATATGAGGGGCATTCAGTCCCCAGTACAAAAGTTTGCACATAGACAAAGTATGTGTGGACAACATACTTGTCCATCCGTAATATGGATAAGACAATGTCTATCTGTGCTTTCACATGAAACTCACATTAAAGCAAGAGAAAAAACAGCAAAAGAAAATGTCATTAACCCTTAGACAAGGCTGGTCCTGTCTCGTCCTTCACTGTCATTGCTCCTTCTTTTATGCTTCCGAAGTTCTTCCATGAGAGATACGTTGCCACACAGCCTAATTGAGATAGTTTCATGGACTAGGGTTTGATATATAGTAATCATAATGGTGTACCATGACTCCAATTTGGATTCGGGTCACAGTTCAGAAGAAGGATTTGAATCAGGACAAAAAGAGTATAGTTAAGAATACAGGACAGTGTCTGTTGTGCATATGGATCACTTTTTGGCGAGGTAATTAATATTTTTTGGCGTTATTTCAGAATGTCTTGGAATTGTTTCACCCAAAAATTCTGACATTGTTTATACAGCCTGATGTCTTTCCAAATCCGTATGACTTTCTTCTGTAGATTGATTTTTTTCTAAAGTTTGGACGTCATTGACATCAAACTTGATGCAACACGTCTAACAGTAAATATTAGAGAATATTTACTGTTTGTCACACAGAAACTTGGAACATAGTCCACGTATCATTTAGACTCTTAGAAGGTGCTTTAATGGTGTTTTTCTTTCTATTTTGAGCTTTAAAGACAGTCTGTACTGACCTTCTCGTAAAAAGAGCTGTGTGAAGTTCCTTACTTACTAAGGGATTTGCCTGGTAAGAAGAGTATCTGATTGTATTCAAGTTTTACATCCCCATCTGCCCGCCATGTTCTCTTTGTCGTAAAGGGAAAGAGCCCATGATTTACAGGCTGTCAGTCTATAACAGCATGCCTTATCATTTAGCCCCCTTCCACTATCTAAAACAAACACACACAGTCCGCACATGAAAGTCTTTCATGAGAGAAAGTGAAGGAGTGTTAGTGGTGTGTTAAATCAGTCAGCGACCTCTTATCTGATGCTCCTTCTCCTGCCGTCTGATCTGACCCCCACATCTAATAGAGGTACAGATCGAAAGCTAAGGGAAGAGAGCAAAAAGAGGGTGAGAAGACTGAAGTAGTTCCACATTGTGCTCGCAAATTCTTCAGACCAGACATTGCAGATGTTTATTACTGAAACTTCTTGGTCCTTGTGTTTTCTATCAACAAGAGTTCTTTATTTCCTTCTACAGAGAGATGGTGCACAGTTGTGCACATAGTTGGGGTTCTGTATGGTGCTGTCAGACACTACCTAGACCAGTTTAGAAGTAGGAAGGGAGAGATTTAGCTCCTTTTGGTGCATTACTTTGTTCAGATTGTGAATCCCCTTCGGTGCTGAATTATTCAGGAGCTTTCTGCAAGCACAATAGATAAATGCACAGCGCTGTAGCAGTGTGGTTGCATCTCAGTAGCTTGTGCGTCTATAGTCTCACAGAGGCTATTTGCAACCAAAAACCCTTCATTTGGAGAGGAACGGCCTGTCTGACTGACATGTAAAGTGAGCAAACAAAAAAGAGTGATGTGAAGGCCAAGTATGGCAACCCATACTCGGAATTTGTCCTCATCCAAGTTAAATGCATTGATAATTTTAACAGTTTTTTACAAGAAATGTTTCATTTTTGCACTGTGCACTTTTTTTTTTGGTATGCACCGAGCATATTTTTATGGCCTCTGAATAAAGGCTAAATTAAAATGTAACTTTTTCATTAAAATGTAACTTTTTAAACATGACATGCACATAAATAGCAATTAAACCGCATAGTTTAAGATTTTGACTCAAAATTAGATTTGGAAATGTGTATCTTGGTACCTTGAAGCAATTTTGTGTCCCTGCTAGCTGATGAAAATGTAGCACCAAATGCTTCATTAAATGAAAGTCAGGCCTGAAAGAGTCTGAAGTTGACATGTCGGGCCTCTCAAGCAACCAGAGCAATGTTTTGAATGAAACCTGCTTCATTTACCTATAGATCTGAAAGTGTGCACTGCAAATTCAGATTGCTCCAGAAACAGACACAGTAAAGACTTATTCTTAGTCTGAAAATTCAAACAAATGTAAAAAGAGTATGGAAAGACTACTGTGATCTGTTTCTAATCTGCTTTTTTTGGATTTGTTGTTTTATTGAATTTGGACTAGACAAAAATGAGCTCAGGAGTTTAAATATCATTCACAAGCTGCATCTGTGTGTTCTATTGATGTAACTTTTTCCCTCTGTAAATGTGTGTATATTTATATTGGTATGTATGTAATTATGCCCATTTGCAATCCAGAACTTCAAGTTTCCTCTATCTCAGTATTGAAACCAGATGTGTGCAGAGCTCACATCCATTAAGTACCTGCTGTAGGATCTAAATTCTCTAGGATTCAAGGTTGTTGTGACGACCTTGGGGCTTTAGTCCCAATTCAAACTCCTAAATTAATTTACCCTTTTTACCTCCATTGGAACAATGTTTTCCCCCAAGATATAAAACAAAATATGTTAAATAAAATGGTCCAAGGCTTTTTGCGATTGTATTTCAAAGCATTGTTGATGCGCTTGCCTGTCTTGGGTCGTGACAGTGGAGTCCTGGAAGCTAATGTGGTCATGGCAGGGATACAAAGGTCTTCTCGCAAATATTCACAAGAAAATCCCTTGGTAATCTAATGGAGAGAAGTTCTCATGGAGCTGATGCAAGATTTGTTGTCGGTGGATACTGGTATGTAGTCACATTGCTTGACTTTCCTCATTAACGCTTGTGACACAAGGAATCGTCTTTGTGAGCATTTCACCGTTTGTTTTACCGCAAGTTGGATGCAATGAAAACGTCTGATGAACAAGAGGCAATAAAATCATCAAGTCATCATAATTTATATTGCTCTGAGATGCTTTCCATTGGAAACATTTAAAACGTTGAGGAAAAACACAAGTTTTGGAGGCGGGACTGAGAGAGTCTCCTCACAGAGGTTGTTCCAAGGTCAGATATTTCACAAGTTTACAACACATGGAGTGACTCGCCATTGCCTGTCAATTCAGCAGTATAATTAGAAACATAATGAAGATGACACAAACAAGAGACGTGACACTTTGACACCAACACTAAAGCAAGCTTTATTTCTTTGTTCCCAAGAACAAGCTTTGCAGCTCGGCTTATCTGCATGTTGTTAAATTTGTTGTAAAATTGTTATTTATGTGATTCCGTCTGCTCTTTGAATCAGGAATCTTATAGATGTGTGTCTGTCGTATGAATTGTGCAGGGTCTGTTTAATCCCTTTCTTTGGATACACTGTAAAAGATTGCTTTGGCAAGAGGAGTAGTATCTCAATCTGCCACAGGGGTCATATTTAAGGTTGTTGTTAGTGATTTAGTGAGTATTAGGATTTGAAGCTAACTAAAATTGCAGTTTAAGTTGGTTGTCAACCAACCTGGCCATGGAAGTCATACTTGTACAATGTTATACAATGAGGCTCATTTTGAATCTCTAATTTGAACCATTAGTAACAGGAGAGAAACTGTAAAACAATACCTTCTTTCCTAGCTTTCCTTCATGCTTCTGTTTCAGCATCCTTTTTTCTGAGCTTGCTTCCTGACTTTCAAGCTTCTATCTGAGCATCCTTTGTTTCTTCCAAGTCTTGTTTCTTCCTAGCTTTACTTCTTCCTTCCAAATGTCCTTACCTCCATTTTAAGCTATCTTCCAAGCTCCCTGACCTTCCTTCCTTCTAAGCTTCCTCACCTTTCTACTGATCTTCCTTTCTGCCCCCCAAGCTACTTACTGAGTTACTTTTCTGCTGCCTGAGATTACTTCCGAGCATCCTTCATTTTGAGCTTCCTCCCAAACTTCCTTGCCTTCCTTTCTTCAAAGAGTCCTTACCTTCCTACTGAGCTTCCTTCCCTCCATGCTTCTTTTCAGCCTCTTGAGTTTCCTTCAGAGCATCCTTCCTTCCTGTTCCCAAACTTCCTAATATTCCTTTCCGAACCTTATTTCTGCCCTCCAAGCTTCCTTCCTTTTTCTGCCCTCCAAGCTTCCTTCATTCCTTTCAAGCTTCCTTCGAAACTTCCTTCTTTTTATCTTCTAAGCTGATCTCCCTTTTTTTTGCCTCCTTAGTTTCCTTCCAAGCATCCTTCTTTTTGAGCTTCCTTCCAACATTATAACTTTCCTTTCAAACTTCCTAATCTTCCTTCTGAACTTTGTTCCTGCCCTTGAATCTTCTTCCTGCCCCAAGCTTCCTTGCCCTTAGTTTCATTACAAATATCTTTCCTTTTGAGCTTCCTTTCAAACTAATTTGGTGATGACTAAGCTAAACCCTACATTTCTTAAACATTACTAATATTATAACACGTGCGGAGGTCTAGATTGGCCACAACCAGTGGCCATGTGATTTTCAAATGAAGCAGATGGAATAGCATTATGAATATTTGATGATGACTTGAGCTAAACCCTGCACTGTTTCAACATTAGTGATGTAATGCAATGTTTAATTATTTGGAACTGCATATCCATTAGAAATTATATCTGCTTCCAGGCTCAAAGCTATGTTAAATTTGTGTGGATACAATACAGTTAATGATGGCAGCCCTCCAAATTTGAATTTTTCAATTTATGAAAAAACAACAACATTATTAGTTATGGGACCATCCAAACAAGCCTAATGCTGTAACTTATAAGACTGTCTTGTTTGTGTGGAGACTTTTTCATAATGTAGCAAATACGTACTCATGTAACTGGAATTAATCTTTGAGCTCAGATGACTGCAGATGTCCTCATTAGATAGTGTTCATTGTTGGGGTAAAATAAACACATTTTGGATACAAATTTAGACCTATCTTTAATGTACAACTGTTTTTTTTTTTTGTTTTGTTTTTATTCATTTGTGATTTGTCTGTGGGAGGTTTTGCAGCAGATGCCGCAGAAGTGATGTAGGACTCTCAGATGGTTTTAGGAGTTCACTCAGTTTGTCCAACGTCCTGTCGGCCGTCTTTCTTTCTGTCTGTCTCTCTCTCAGAACAGTTAGGCTGTCACATCTGTCACGGCTTAGGTCTGGCCCGCTCCAGATGCAAGTTGTTGGAGTCATGTAGAAATTGGGCGGAAGTGTTTACCTTTCCAGAGAGACTTTTTTTCTTGTCCCCCTGACAACTCTTGAGGGTATGAGGGAACTGTACATGTTGCTGGGAAGCTCACCTCTTTCACAACACAGTTTATTGAACTGTGCAAAAAAAAGAAGTCAAATTTCTTCTTCCAAAATTGTTTGCGACCTGCATATCCAGTCGTAAAGAAGCATCCAGTTTTCATCAAGCTTAATGATAGAGCTTAACCAATTTCATACTCTTTTCAGGGGAATTCATGATTTTTAATGTTTCTATCATTTATAGCTAGTTGAGATTCGTGTGCACAGAAGACGTCACTAGTGAGCCAATAAAGAAAAATGGAGCTTGGGAGCAATGGCATGTTTGCACAGTTGGTTGTTATGTATCGAAGAGGTCCCAAACTAAATGTTTTTTTGCATTAAGCTGCTGTTGTTCCTTGTTGTCTTTGCTCCAGTTCCTCAATGTGTTTGCTGTCCTAGTCTCCTGCTGAAAGCATTACTACATTAGAGAAAGATTTATTCTGGGTCCTTCTTTTCCTGTTTGCTTTTTGTCCCATCAACCCAAGCTGACAGCAGATCCTGACTTGCTCTGCCAATTTTTAAACCCTTTGTTTGGCAGCTCGCCTGTAAAGAGATAGCAGAATTGAAGTTTGGCTGTTTTCGAAAGATACAAGGCTAGACACAAGGGTAGGTTAGCTCATGAAGACCCTTGAGAAAAGGGCATTATCTATTTCAGTTTCAAATACCTTTTAATGTGAGTTTAATCCAGTCATTAACAAGAAGGCAAACAAATGCGGTGCTCAACATTAACTCTTGTCCGAGACAAGTGGATTTATACCAGCACATTTGCAAATGTGACATCAATTTTATATAGCTGTTCAATAAACAAAATAGTTAATATTAAGGGAATATAATACTGACTTAAACAATTAGTGACCAACACAACTGACTGTTTTTGCTCTATTTAGCCAACAAAAATTATTTCAAACAAAGCCATAGCAGAACAGCTGCCATCTCCGAGCAACATACAGTGGTGTTAGTTACTAAGTGATTCAGTGTTTTTGAACGAATAAGGTGAGTCAATGATTCAATGACCCATTTATAAAGACAGTAACTTGCTTCATTCTTGAATGAATCAGCCATTTGAACGAATCAGATGAGTGAATGACTCAATTACTAAACCTACTGGCAGTTTAGTTCCCTATTTAGAAGTATCATTGTATATTTGCCACCATTTCATATTTGTTTATTTAAGAATTATGTAAAACATTAATCTCATAACATTATTTATGCAGTTGTAATTTTCCAGTTTAAATACATTCATTTCACCTCTGCGCTGTATTAAACAGTCTGTGTAAATACATCAAAATGCCACTTTAGATGCAGGTTCAGTGTTGCTTCTGCTGTGGAAAGTTGAATTTCATTTGATTGGTAACAGCCTTATAGTGTCTTATTATTCTAATTGAATGTATTGAACAATTTTAAGAATTTGACATGAAAGACGACACATACATTAAAAATGCCCTACAAGTAGGGCTGGGCGATAAAATGATAACGATAATTATCGCGATATAATTTTTCTCGATAAAACGATATCAAGAGTTCGATAAATGTTGATAAGTGTCAACTCACTGTCAAATATGCGTTTCGAGACAAAACATGTAATATTAATATTGCAGCCTGCACTGCAAACTGTGCTGAAGATACGGGCCATCAAAGTTAGGCAACACAAACCTGTTTCAAGACTTGACAACAATATCCCCCATTAGCACATGCAGAAACTAAGAAATATATTTTTCTATTCAAATATTTATTTTAAGGAAAAATGACAAATGTTTGAATGTTCTACCTCAGATTTGTGAAATGTTCATCTGTTTGGCAAGTGATTGTCATGATATTTTCTGACAACAAAGAGTAGTTTAAAACCACAATTAACGCTCTGGTTTCTACAACTTTCACTTAGGAGCAAAAATCTGCCTTTAAACTTGAAAGAAATAAAGATTTGACATGTATCGTGATAATTATCGTTATTGACTGATATAAAAAAATTATTGTGATAATTGTTTTTGCCCATATCGCCCAGCCCTACCTGCAAGTCACTTTAAGGGGGGAAATATCACAAATATGCTGATTTAAATAAGTAAGAGCTGATAGAACACTGATGAGAATATTGCTTCAGAATAAATTACATGCATTTACACACAAAAAAGGAAATATTTATTTCTGGACAAGCGAATGACCGATTTACAAGCACATAACATGGCTTAATGTCGAGCCCTGAACTGGCTTACTGGTTATTTATTCTGTTTTCTCTGAGAGTTTGATTTACTCACTAATGACAAACAGAACTCCGATAACTAATGTCTCAAACGAGCCCTTTCATTTCTGTCAAAGTCAGCAGACCTCATGCGAACACACCGGTTTAACTCTGAATACACGATGTGACATCATGACTGGTTTTTCCTTTCGATTTTACCTTTTTCTGGCCAAGATTAGTGACACATAATCCTAATAAACAATTTGGCAAGACCTGTAGTAACTGTTGGATGACTTCAAGAGCCAAAGTGTGCGTCTCCAATGTGATGTGTGTTTTGAATCAGCTTTACTTTATTTGATTGTGTTGGAACCACATTCTCATGCTCTCCCGATCAGCGGTGGAGTGGAGAGTCGTCTTGAGAACTGTTGTGAGGCCGGAAGGCAACCGATGAGAACGAGCTTTCATTGCTACGCGATTGCAGACGTTCTCCCAGCATCATAAAATTCTCATTTTGTTAAGTCGCACAGCTGAGCATACAAACAATCTTCACTTGCAGTTTTAAAATTCCTGCCGTTGTAGTCGTGTTTGCTTTGACAAGTATTATTCAATGGATAAATCCCCAAAACGCACTTTTTAATGTGGAAAAAGTGCATTTCCTTCTTTTATGAGGCCTGACGGATGGTTTCAAAATGGCATATGAATTCTCAGCGAGCAGTGAACTTTATTTTGATTGTTTTTATGATTGTCTGCATGAGAAAGTATCCAAGTTGGTGTCTCCTGTGTGTGCCTTTGCAGTTTTCTGGTTCAGATAAGTGATGGAATGAAAAATAGGAAGTTTAAAAAGATGTCCCTCAGCTGTGAATTACTTGTTCCCAATAACTTTATGTGTACATCTCTGTACTTGTGCATGTGTTTGTGTTTAAGACCTGCTGGGCCATCCTTCAGTTGTTCTCATGCTATTCTTTGTTTACCAGAGTATATGGGTTAATGACATACAAGAATATCCACCATAAAGAAAAGGAAAAATCTTTAAAACAGATGCAAAAAGGAAAGAAAAATTGAGTCTAATTTCTTATAAATTTAACTTTTTGTTTTCATGTTGGTTTAGTATGGTTTTGAAACACTTTTATACCATTTTCAAACAAGCAAAATATTTAATGACTCTAAAAATGTACTGTTGTGTAGCAATCAAGGAAAAAGTAAAGACATATTTTCCTTACATCTTGAATACATGTGAGTGTACACATCATTATATCCCAGAACATTTTCAAATGTATTTTCCAGCTAAAAAGTATATATATATTTAAAAACAGCATAAATTGATAATTCACAAATACCATTACGATTTTTGGAACCTGGTATTTTCATTAAAAACATTTTTTGAAAGTAGTGAAAAAGTAGTTTGCTTGTTTTTTTTTCTCCAAAGAAATAATAATAACAAAATACTTATTCTTCTCAAGAATTTCATTCTTTTAATGCTTTTTCTTAATTATGATAAGAGAGTTGTATCACCCTGAAGTTTTTGCTTTTTCACCAAAAATATCAAAATGAATTTTAATTTAGAAATTAAAAACATGCTTAACATAGAAGAAGAGATGTATATATGTATGAAATGCATTTTTAATGTATTTTTAAATTATATTTCATCCTGTTTGAACCAACCCAACATCGTACGCTTATGTGGAATTATTTCCACATGATTTGACTGGGAGCATCAAAAATTGAGTCATTGTGGCAAAATTGGCATCCTTCCTCCATGCCATTGGAGACAGGGTGGGCACCGCATGGGTTTTCTATGAACTCAAAGCATGCCACTGACTCATGACTTCAAAGTCAACGTCTGCACTTGAAACTGGGGTAGGGGCAGAGACGAACTGGATCTGAAATCGGGGTTATTGTGGGATTTTTGTGCAGTGAAGCAGATTTTCTTTCGCCTAATTGAGAGTGCATGGCAGTTTTGTTCCCACTTGGGGAGACTCAGATTTGATTGTTTATGCCCACACTGGCGCTGATGTCGACAAGATGAACCGAAGAGGTGTCACCGTGTGGAGTCGCAGAAGAACTGTAATGATTAACGATTAGTGTTTAGTCTGAAGTTCACGTTTCATTTAAATTCTTTCCCGGATGGCTGTTTTTGAATGAACGTTGTGCATGTGGAAACGGTCAACTGCTGCAATGGAGAAATTACTGACCCACAGTTCAGGTTGAAGACTTGCATCAGTAATTGAAAAGAAGTCAGAGGATCCAAAACCATAGTAACCACATCAAAGCGCATTTAGTGGTCAGATGATGTGTAATCAATGATGTGTTTGAGTTTGCTTTGTGGCAGTCAAACACAATGTGCAATCATACAAGTGTTTTGGTTGCATGTGCCTGTTTTGTGATGAGTAGGACCTTGGCACTGGATGGAGATGTGTTTGTGAGAGCACAGCTAGCGACTGGGCCTTCGCGAACGGATGAGCGTTTGAATGTGTCACACATGGCAGAATCAGTTTCACATGCATAAGGAAATGGTTTTTTTTTTCTTTCTTTTTTTCAGTAATGTAGTAAACCCCTGGCCTGATTTGAATTTGCACCACCACTTACTTAAATGCCAGATCCTAAGAATCTTGAAACTTCAGACTTGGCAATCAAGCAAAAGCTGTAAGTTTTATATTGTAGTTACATAGTTTTGTACTTTTTAATCCTGAAACAGCAAGTAGACAATTGTTTAAAGACTTGCAAAGAAACAAAATGCATGCTGACAATCCTTTGATTTGATTGGCCCGATTAAGAAAATGTCCTCCCTTGGATTATGTCCGAATTGCTGTACTATTATAGTGCAAAAATGTATAGTAAAAAAGTCTTCTAGTCTTCTTAAAGTGCTCCTATTATGCTTATTTTAAGAAAGGTCGGCAAAATTTTAAAGATCGAAGTGAACGACAAATAAAGGTATTGTCTCCTAAAAGAAGAAATCGATTCTGAACTGCCAAAACAAGTCGTCAGCGATTCCAGTCTCACTTCCCTAAATGATCTACAAATGTTTGTAACAGATTTGCATAATGCAAGATATGGTCTTCATTGGTATTCACTGCCACGAACAACGTCTATTTTGACCCACCATCAGACACTATAGTTGTAGCACAGACCTGAAGAGTTTGGTTCGTGTTGTCGAGAAGACGCTGTTTTCTGTGCTGTGAAAACAAACTCGCGCTGAAATTGATACGGTAAAATTTTCGACAAAGAATGAGGACTCGCGCTGAAATTGATACGGTAAAATTTTCGACAAAGAATGAGGACTCGCTGAAATTGATACGGTAAAGTTTTCGACAAAGAATGAGGACTCTCGCTGAAATTGCTACAGTAAAATTGTCGACAAAGAATGAGGACTCGCGCTGAAATTGATACAGTAAAATTGTCGACAAAGGATGAGGACTCGCGGTGAAATTGATACGGTAAAATTTTCGACAAAGAATGAGGACTCGCGCTGAAATTGATACGGTAAAATTGTCGACAAAGGATGAGGACTCGCGCTGAAATTGATACGGTAAAATTGTCGACAAAGGATGAGGACTCGCGCTGAAATTGATACAGTAAAATTGTCGACAAAGAATGAGGACTCGCTGAAATTGATACGGTAAAGTTTTCGACAAAGAATGAGGACTCTCGCTGAAATTGCTACAGTAAAATTGTCGACAAAGAATGAGGACTCGCGCTGAAATTGATACAGTAAAATTGTCGACAAAGGATGAGGACTCGCGGTGAAATTGATACGGTAAAATTTTCGACAAAGAATGAGGACTCGCGCTGAAATTGATACGGTAAAATTGTCGACAAAGGATGAGGACTCGCGCTGAAATTGATACGGTAAAATTGTCGACAAAGGATGAGGACTCGCGCTGAAATTGATACAGTAAAATTGTCGACAAAGGATGAGGACTCGCGCTGAAATTGATACGGTAAAATTTTCGACAAAGAATGAGGACTCGCGCTGAAATTGATACAGTAAAATTGTCGACAAAGGATGAGGACTCGCGCTGAAATTGATACGGTGAAATTTTCAACAAAGAATGATTACTCGCGCTGAAATTGATACAGTAAAATTGTCGACAAGAGTGAGGACTCGCGCTGAAATTGATACGGTAAAATTTCCGACAAAGAATGAGGACTCGCGCTGGAATTTATTCGACGTGAATAAAACCGACGTGAAAAGATGAGGACTTGTGCTGGAGTTGATACGGCAAAACTGACGACAAAGAATGAGGACTCGCGCTGAAATGGATATGGTAAGAACCGACGCCAAAGGATGAAGACTATTGCTGAAATGGTTACAGTAAAACTGACAACAAAGGCTGAAGACTTGAGCTGGAATTTATATGGTAAAACCGACTCCAAAGGATAAGGACTCGTGCTGTAATTTATTCTGTAAAACCGACACCATCATTACTGTTTGTATCACTGTATTAAATGCTGAAATTCAGATATGGTAATAAGGCAGACCAATCCCTTCAGGGTCTGAGCAAATGTAGCACGTTAGCCGGATGTTGTTAGCTTATTGTAAATACTTAGTACTGGACTTCATATTCATTTGACATGCTGTTTGCATACTGTATGCAAGTTTACACATTTGAACTTCCTGACAATGTGAAAAGAAAAGCGTAAAAACAGGTGCACATTATTGTGGTTTACTGGCAGACAGTTGCATAAACTAGAGAATAAGTGGAATCATTAGCAGATTAAAATGTAAACTGTGAGAATTTTAATTTTCTTTAAACAATGAGGTGATGGATATGCTAAATTAAGTTAGAAAAGAACAATCAATAAGGACTGAAAGGAACAAATTGGTAATAGATTTAGAAAGGAAAGCACAATGATTAATTTACATAATGGATTGCAGCATACTTCATTTCATTTCCATATAAAAACCAGAATATCATTTGAGTCTTACCTTCCACTTCCAAGAAAATAACATTTTGAGGGAAAATGTGATCCTAGCAGTGTTGGAGAATAACTAACTAGAAGAGCTACTTAGTTAAATGGATAGTTTGCCTAAAAATGAATTGTCATAATTCACCCACTATTCCAAAACTTTATATTTATTATCAGAAAACACTGCAAAATATTGCAGTATTGTTGTGTAGCTATTACTGTAACTCGATATTTTTAAGCAAAAAAAAGACCAGTTTTGTAAGTCATCACGTTAGACACAGCATCATAATCCAGACATATATTTTAGAAATTCTTGATAAATGGTTGATTTAATATTTATATTATATTTTAAAATGTTATAAAAAGGAAGAATGTAATTAAGAATAAATTAGGAAAACTCATGGGAATTTCTATAATGAAATAGATATTTTTCACAAAAATCAAAAATGATGCAAGTCATCAAATGTAACACTTCACGCGTTGTATATGCTTTTGAAATACATGTTTAAAAAAACATTTTATCCCTGTTTTTGAGAAAAAAATTTGTACTTTTTTGTCAAGTTCTTATAATTAGGTTTTTTAGTTTTAAATTCATTTAGTTATGTTATGTGCTCCATTTTGAACTACTTTTTTAGACTCTTGACTAATTTCCGTTATGACTAAGTTGTTTTTTTGGGATATATAGTTTTAAAAACACTGCGCAGGCAAAACATTTGATTATTGTAAAAAACAATTATATATATATATATATATATATATATATATATACTTCAGCTTTATTTCAGTTACTGAAAATAGTTTTTAATAGTTTTGGTTAACAACACTGATGCATCTTTTAGATAAATCAGCTGGTTGTTTTCGATTCTTCAATATGACGAATATTTGTGTTGGTAGTAAATTGGTGTCTGATTCCAGTTTGACGGCCACAACATTCACATGTTATTTAAGATAGTTTTACCTAGTAGTTTCCCATAATGCTAATGTTTCTCTTTTTTCTTTCTCCAGGTGCTAAGAGGACCGCAGCTCATCGCTGTGGCGTCGACCGAAGGGGCCGGCGGGGTTGACGCATCTCCTCTCCAGGGTAACGATATTCAGGTGCAATACGTCCAGCTGGGAACGGTGACCGACCACACTGGCGCAGTACAAGTGAGATAAGCCAAAACACACACAAACACAACTTACCATAGTAACGTTTTCATCAACACTGTTATCTGTGACATATAACCAGTTTATTTCACAGAGGAATGTTTTCTGTCACAAAACGACCGCCAATGTTGCGATGAATGTCTTCTCCACCATTCTGATCTGTGGTGGGCGGCAATTCTGTTCAAACACCGCAGGGTGGCGTAGTGGCCGATATGTGTGATCTATACATTTCAAGTCTTTAACTCGCTTTCTCACAATTTGTTCTTTGAAGAAATCGCACCAGTGATCTTAACCTGCTCCCCGCTCTCACTTTCGGCTAATCAGAAACCCACATCAGTTTGTTTTTCCTCGGAATAATAAACAGCCTCAAGCTGTCCTTTTCCTCCCTGTCTATTTTCTCATTTTTATCCCCGTTTCCATCTTGCTCTCTGCATCAAGCTCTCGACATGCTCAAGCCCTTCCTTGATGTGTTTTTACTCTAATCAATTCCCTATGATGCCTTTACCGCGTTTCAGAGCCGCTATATGGCGTGCGCACATATTCAAACACATTTAGAGGTTTGACAGTCATTACAGGTCACCACATTTCCTCAGCTGCTCTCTCGTGTTTGGTTCATGTGAGGCTTCAAGCTAGGGTTGAGGAGCACAGGCACAATTTGACTTGCATACTTGCACATCTGCTTTTATGTTTCTGTCTTTAGAGAAGCAAACACTTTTAAATCTGAAACAAAGAACAATCGGTGAACAATTCGAAATTAGTGACACAAATTTTGGTTGGTCAAGACGTTTTGCTTGGTAAGATAAAAAAAACTATGACAATAAAATTATTTAGATTGGCAGCTGGCAAATTTAAAAAATAAAACGAATTATTATTACTATTATTAAGAAAAAGAACAATGTAGAAAGAATTGATTGAGTCATACATTTTATAAATGTTTTAAAATTGCTGGAAACAAGGTTCCGATGGTCATGGAAAACCTGGAAATCTGAGAAATAGTGTGATTTCTAGGCCTGAAAAAATATATAAATTAAAATTAATTAAGTGAATATGTACATTATAAAATAACTAAAGCTCTAAAAAATGTAATTGGCTAGAAAAATCTTTTTTTAAATCATGGAAAAGTCATGAAAATTTCTATAATGAACAATTTAGTCTATCTTAGCTAAGCTCTAAAATAATTAATTGTGAATAAAATAAAAAATAATGAACATTTTTGTAATTTTGTACAGCATCATATCCGCGGAACTGTTACTAGTATTTGATTTTGCAAATAGTTTGTTTCAGAATATAAAAGTCTCGACACAATGTAACGTATTTGCTCTGGCACTAGTTTTGGATAAAGAGACATGCTTGTTATTGTCATTTGTTATCGTCGTACAAGCAGATTGTGGCGATTGGTCGTTGTGGTATCTGTCCCGCCCCTCTTCCACTGTGATTGGACGACTGGGTAAAACGTGACAGTGATGAGAGCTGCGTTTCCTTCCAAAGTTGAACATTACAAAACTCTCGGCAACCGGTAAAAACCGCAGAGTGCTCATCTTGAAATAAACACTCAAAGCCTCGTCACGCTGCTGCCGTTTTAAAAATGCAGAGGTCCCATTGAAAACAAATGGAAAAATACGCTTGCTTTGGGGAAAAAAAGCTTTGGTGGACACACGGCAAAGAGACAAAATGTATGTCTAAAACAAAACAAAATGAAGTAAAAATGAACACTGAGAACAGACATTTTAGTGCCCTTTGTTGTGGACATTGTTGTCTCCTATATAAAAAAGAATAATTCTCAAACACTCAGACACTTACGCCACTGGCACGCACCCCCAGTATGGCTTTTGTGAGTGAGAGAATGTGAGCTATTTGGTAACAGGAACGAGGACAAGGACTTTACCACAGTTGCCCTTTAAAGTGGTTAGGCTGGTACAACTTGAACCTCTTTAGACAGAGACCTTTGGGCGCTTATGGTTTAAATATTCTTAAAGGGCATTTCCTGCATAAACTCAGTACTTTTTTTCTATTTTGCTTTGTTAATACACTTTCCTGGTCTTGTTGTGCTTGATTCATCAGCACTCGTTATTTCAAAAGAAAGGAAATCTTTCATTGAAATGTAACAACTTGCTCCGCCTCTGAAACGACTCTACTTTACAGATGACATCACCAAGACCTCTTTTTTTCAGCCCCTTCCCCTTTCTGTGCTGTGCTGTAAACAAAGCCCATACAAAAACATCTTCCCCTTCCTCTCTTTGAAGTACATTGGGCCAAGTAACGGGGCCAAATTTGTTATACAGCTTATTAGTGGTCTCGATGCCTTGTTATCTGAGTGACCCACATCTTTCTTTTCCTCTTTTCTGTCTCACGGATATTACACGCTTGCGTTTTGGCCGACCTTCAAATATGTAATGTCTCATCTTCGTCTAAGCAGGCTGTACCAAACCCCGGAAAACATGCAGTTTGTGGGAACCGCCTGATGATCTCCTCTGTACCCTGACCCCATCAGAGGGTCTCCACTTGTTGCTTGTCTTGGTGGTCTGGACGCCTTCCAAATTGTCTCTGCAATTAAACTGTACACATCAAAGCTGTTGGAAAGTTGTTAATGGACTTTGATGATTGCGCAGAACGCCGCATACGCAGCATTTGTCGCAATCAACCGAGTAAATCTTTGCGAATCAATTATAGATTACTGCTGTTTTTGGGAAGATGATTCGGTGGGACATTTGTTTACAGGTAAATCCATTCTGTAACACTTTATTTTGATGGTCCCCTTTAGACATTCTGTTGACTATAAGTAACTGTGTAACTACATGTCAACTAAGTCTTTTTAGAGTATTAGTAGACTGTTAATATCTGCTAACTCTTTATTTTGATGCTCCACCAACAGACAATCTACTGACTATAAGTAACTTTGCAACTACATGTCAACTTATTCTCCCAACCCGAACCCTAACAGTCCTAATACTCTAATGAGAGTTAGGTGACATGTAGATGTAACGTTACTAAGTCTTGTCTCAAGGAGACCATGAAAATAAACCATACATTTCTTCATGCTTTACATCTTGCTCTCTAGTTTTTTTCAATTGTAATATTTAAATTCAAATTTGCTTGCTCTTAACTCTTAAACAAGTTTAAAAAACCACCACTACCTGGATATAGGCCTTATTTATTTCATTTGCGTTAAAAGTTACATCAAAACTTTAGGCAGAGTGGAAAAAAATGTGTCCTAAATATTTATTTTGATTTTTCATCCATTTCTTTTATCTTAGCCACATCCACAGTGAGATCTCATTGGTCCAAATTCCTGCTTCACAGAGCCGAATAGGAAAAAAAATTGTAAAATGAAATATGTAAAATAATAAAGAAATACTGTATTCGTGGACATTAGAGAGAAAAATTGATTACAAAAAAATTATAAAAACTTAAGAATGTTAGTGGCCCTCAAGGCAAAATTCAAGTAAATTTAAATGTACTGTATAAGTGAATTTTATGTGGGCATCAGAAAAAAAAAAAAAAAATATATATATATATATTAGGGCTGTCAGTTAAACGCGTTATTAACGGCGTTAACGCAAAACCATTTTAACGCGATTAATTTTTTTATCGCGAGATTAACGGTCTTTTTGGCCTAGCAAACTTTGTAGTTTTTTTCACATGCTTTTGCAACAGGACGCAGCATGCGCGGCGCTGCGCTATGAAACCCATTCATTTCAAGGGCTTGCGCCGTGCGAGGACGTTTTGTTGCTTCGTCGACCAAAGCGCAAGTGGATCTAGCTAGACCGGAAACAAAACAACAGGCACGCGCACACACTTGTTTGGGCTTGCGAGCCGGCCAAATAGGTTAAAGTTACGTTTTGAGTGGATGACGAGCGCGAGACGCCGAAATGGATGCCAATAAGATTCTGAATGGAAAGTTTACTTTTAAAAAGTTGCCAAATGGTTCCATTGACTAGACCAAAGTGATCTGTGTGTTTTGTCGTTATGAACTGAGCTATCATCATCGCAGCACGTCCAGTCTGAAATTGATGATGGCCAAGCACACACACACAGCTGATGCGAATTCTCCGCCCCCTTGTCAATATCAGTACCTCGTCAGTATTTCTTTCACCCTTTCATTGATGGACAGTGTTACATTGTGTTACAAATAAATTATTTGCTCCAAGTGAGAATGTTATTGTGAAATTGAACACAGTATTGCCAATGTTGTTTTCAATAAAAAAAATGTGCACAAAGCAAGCAATCCACTTTTTTCATGTTGATAAGAGCATTAAAATGAGAAAAAATAATGAACAAAAAGAAATCAAGAGACATTTAGAATAGATAAAAATGTGCGATTAATCGCAAGTTAACTATGACATTAATGCGATTAATCGCGATTAAATATTTTAATCGTTTGACAGCACTAATATATATATATATATATATATATATATATATATATATATATATATATATATATATAATGATTACAAAAAATAAATAAAAACTTATTGGACCCCAGGGGAAAATTGAAGTCAAATTAAAATAAACAAAAGAATTTTAGCTATTTATTTTTAATTTACTGACCCATTAAAACCCACTTGATGAGCCCTCAGGTTGTGTCCAGTTGTGTTTTTTTTTTTTTTTTTATTAAAAGAAAAGTTGACAAAAAATATTGAATCCAATATTTAGCTTAATATAGCATAACAAATGTGTTTTACAAGCAATTTTTTAAAGGCCGGTCATTTCTTGACCAGGAACATCAAAGGCGATACAGGGTTTTAAATGCTAAGCAGCCAGGAAATGACATCAAATCTTTTTTACTAGGTTGATTTTTAAACTCTAGAAAAGCTTAATAATTGGGCAACTTGTAGTCAGTTCAATCATTTAATTTCCAGCTGAAATGATTTCAGACAGCTGTCCTCACATAGATGATGCTCTGCTGGCACTCAACCACCATCCTGAGGTCACTGCGCTTCCCTCTGTGAATTTCAGGATTATTGAAATCGCTCTCATCTGCTGCAAAACATGTGGTAGTGTTTACGGACATTTTTTTTTATGTACAAACCCCTTCATTTTTTTACTTCATTTAATAGTTTCCATATCATACATTTGATCACCGCAAAAAAAAAAAAAATGGTTGAAAATAAAGGGAGGTTTCCGGCCAGGAAGGTCTGTTCTCTGTAGAGTCTGATAGAAGTGTCAGTTCACTTACTCTGTTCAACGATCCAGTCGTGAACTCCCTCATTGGCCCTAATGAGTGCCCTCTTGTGGAGCCGCGGGAAATCGGCCCCCGAGGACTTTGCACTTAACACCTCAGATGAAAAGCACAGGCCGCATCAGACAGGCTGTGTTTTAAGAGTCTTGGCACTTCTGGCCCGTGCCGTTGAGTACAGTTTGAGCCTCTGCACCGTGCAGGTGTGCGGTATGTTCCCCTGGCGTGTGTTGAGGAAGGAATGACTCACTCCACATACTCTGAAGTGACTCATCCTGCGTTGTCTCCCCCTGCATCACTCCCTACATCTTTCTTTTTTTTCGAGAGAGTGTTTTTATTTCGACGACTGAGATAAAGTGTAGCCTTTTTCTGACCCTTTACTTTCCCCCTCTTTTTCCATCTCTTGTTGTTGTATTGGTCTTTGTTTTTGTTGTATCAATCTGTACACCTGTCAGCGTTGTATTCGTCTGCTTTCACTGGCTTCATCAATATGGTAAAAGGGGACATGTTAAGCCTGGCCGAAGGGCGATGTACAGTGTGGCGATTGATATGTATACACACGGTATTTTAATAGAACAACCGTATTGCAGACGGATTGTTGTAGATTTGTTTTTAATGCAGTGGATTCCTTTTTGACATGTTGGGTGCATCAAGTTCACTGTTGACACTATTGATATGGTGCATTAATGTGGAATTCAGATGATGTGCGGTCAGCTGTGCACAAATGTCATAATACTGTACTGGCTTTATATTTATATAGTTTTACACTTGAGAGTCTTGTCAAGTTCTTGTCTGAAGTTTTACATAATGTGAAGCTTTTTGTAATTATGCCAGACTTGGTTTAATTTAATTGCCCTCAAGTCAATCAAATATCCCCCAAAAGATATAAAAAATCGAATCAAATAAATAAAATCTAAGTATAAAATGGAAGTATTTAAGAAACACACACACACACACACACACACACACACACACACACACACACACCGGTCAAAAGTTTGGAAACATTACTATTTTTTTTATGTTTTTGAAAGAAGTCTCTTATGCTCATCAAGCCTGCATTTATTTGATCAAAAATACAGAAAAAAACTATAATATTGTGAAATATTATTTCAGTTTAAAATAATGGTTTTCTATTTCAATGTACTATAAAATATAATTTATTTCTGTGATCCAAAGCTGAATTTTCATCAACCATTACTCCAGTCTTCAATGTCACATGATCCTTCAAAAATATTCTAATATGTTATATATATATATATATGTATGTGTGCGTGTATATATAAAATATGAGGGAAAAACAAAACATTTAATTTGGGGAAGGTATTTATCTTATACATTGACTACAACGTATTCAGTTATTAATATTTTATTGGTTCTCTCTTGTTTTGGCATGTTCATCATTTCTTTGTATGACAGCCTGGCCAAAAATTATGTCCACACATTTTTCACAAATACTCCAAGCTCCAAGTAAAAAGTATTTGTGAAAAAAGAAATGTGTATATATAGCGTTACATAACCTGTTGTAACAGGTAGGATTGTCTGTTTTCCAATAGAAAGTTTAGGAAACCAGTTTAAAACAATCATTATTTTTGCAGTTGTGTTTCATGTTTCTACTAGCACAACCCTGTTTAACACTTTAAAACTCATTGAGTGTTTTTTTGTCCTCAGGCTGAAGCTCTGACTCCAGGTCTGCAGGCAGAGATGGACGTAAAGGAGGCCATTCAGCTTCAACAAGCCGAGAACGGAGAGGTGGTTCAGATCCAGATGCCAGGCACTTGAGAAACCTTCTCATGTTCATAAACAATGATATTCGGCTAGAGCGTCAAGAATAGGGCAAAACCAAGAAGCATGGCCACTCAAGCTCAAATTCTCAACTGAAACCACCGCTGTCAGTCAACAGTTATTGACTAAATCCAAGTAAAACAAATGTAATTTGTTGTAACATGTCAGCTGGTTTGGAAACTACTGGCAGTTTCCCACCAATAACAGTCGCAGTGTGCTTAGTAGCATATAAACAATGCTGGCTTCATCTCCAGCTCATCCAATCTCTCTGGCACTGAACAAAACAGAAAAGAACAGAAGGCTTTTCCTCTTCGGTCTATCTGAAGTACCTCATATGCAAGGAACAAGTATGGTTAACTAAAGATTCAAGCAGACGGTTGAGTTACTGGGCTTAAAGCGGCCACTTAAACTACCCATGTGTCATTTCAGCATCACACTTTGTAGACTTTGACTATCATATATATTATGAATCAGCAGCTATGTAAAATAAGCTTCAGTTCATATTTCATAATCCAAGAGTTTTCCGTTTTGCTATCCTTTTGTGATGTATTTTGGGTGTGTATGTGTGTGTGTGTATTGGTGAAAGACTGGGGTATGTTTTGAGGTCCGCCCCTTCATCGTTCATCAATGATCAATTTGTGTTCAGAATGGTTAGTCTAAATATTTTTAGTTTCAAATAGCTTTATTGTACAGAGAAAATAAAAACTACTGAAAGTTTTGTGGAGTTTTTGTAGGGCAGTTTACTAATACACAGTAATATGACGACGGTGCACTGTGTTAATGTAGTATATATATATATATATATATATATATATTTGTGTATGAAGGACTTGTTCAAAATTAATAAATGATGTTTCCACATACAGTGTCCTGAGTAACAAAGTCCTGAGTGTTTCGCCCTCATTCAAAACTCCCGATTGCATGGATTCCTATTGAAATGACTGGATTTCACCTGTGAAATGTCACACTGTCTACTATTATTTCAGAGAGCAGTAAATAAACTGCAAATTTTCCATAAAATACCAGAATTATCTAGAGTACCACATGTGCACACTATATCCAACAATGCAATGTGCCCAAATTGCCTATGCACTTTCAGTGGGATGAATGAAACTTGGAAGCAATCACTCATTTTATTGAACTTTTTTTAAAAGTTTTAATAAAAAAAAATATATACAAATCAGATTAGTGGGTTTATCAATACCCGACTTTTAAGTTATTAGCCCAAATTATAAATGTGTTATTAGTGTTACAAAGTATCAGTATTTATTATATACTTATTTATATATATTTATTTATTTATATATATAAGTCCTTATTTCAACCCTGTGACAGGAAGATTGGAATTCATAAACTTATAAACTGACTAGATAACCGAGTAAATCCTGTGTGTTCCATGTAATTATATATATATATATATATATATATATATATATATATATATATATATATATTAAATGCTAATATATTTCTCTTTCAAAACCTGTTTTGTGTCAACCCTGTTAACATTCAAAATATTTTGGGGTTGCAAAATATTCAATAGTCAATATATTCATAACAAGGTTGAACAGGCTTTCTTTGAAAAAAAATGAATGAAAGTGAAATTCAGCTAGAAACAAAGTTTTTTTTATGTAACAATGATTAATGTGACTGCAAATTGGCTGAAATTCTGAGGGGGGAAAACTAATACTTTTTTTTTTTAAAGATATTTAGAATTACGCTAAACAAATATATCAAATAGGCCTAATTATTAAGTTTTCTGTTAAGTCATGAGGACACGCTTGGCACACAAGTATAGTTTCCTGACAACAGCCCATACACTGCACAGTATTCAAAACAGATCCGTTCCAAACAAAGCCATTAAGCACAAACATTATTGCAAATTAAGTGTCGGTGTTGATTTTGATTTCGCCACTGAACAGTCATCACATGCATTGTGGTTTAATGATTGCAAGCTAACGAGTGGGAGTGATTAGAAGCAAGCGGCGATGATTTTGGTTGCTATGTTTATTTTATATTTATGTGATTTGCTTCAGTTGACCAGAACACCATAGTGTGTGAAAATGTTTTGGTTTGTTAGATCACCATATTCTCTCTAGAGACCCCCCAAAAACTCCTGCTCTGACTCCCTCATCTCCAATGGGACTAAGTCAACCTCTCCACCATTCCGGATGGAATATCCCAGATTGTAAAAGTCTTGAATTTTAAGGCCGTTGTCATGGCAAGGTACACAACGCACTTTTGAGTTTCTTACTCATCCTCTCCCACTGTTGTGAGTTTTCGTCAGATTATTCGTCTCTTTGGGGCAGAGGCGAGGACAATAAAAAAACCTTTTGTTGAGTTTTCCCACGCACACTATAACACAATCGTGTATTTTGGATCGCGTGCAGAAACAGCCCGTATTAACGCTGATAAAAACATCTCTCTATTTCCTTTTGTTTTCTTTTAGTCTCAAAGTCTCCTATTATCCGTCTTCTGTACGCCATCCATCCGTCTCTCTTAAGGAATCTGTCGCTTTCTTTTTCCTCCAATTTCAGATTGTTCTCATCCTCCCACTCTTTTTTTCTGTTTTTTTTTTTAGCTTCCTTCCTTCTTCGCTACCATTCTGTATTGGTCTTGTCAGAACTTGGACTACGGTGTCCCCGTAGCCCCCCTTAAATCCAACACTGACTCCCTTTTCTCTAATAGGACCTAGTTGGCTTCTCCCCCATTCCAGAAGATGGATGAAATACCCCAGAATTTAATGGTCTGAAGGCTTTTCAGAACCCATACTGAGGGTCAGGTCCCTGGGACTGTCGGCAATCGGCGAAAAAACAGATTTGGTTGCCACTTTTCTGGGGTGCCGATGACCTCTATTTGCACATGGGATAATTCCCACTAGGCAGTTTTCATGTCATATTAGTCTTTATATATTGGATAAAATGTCAAACTCACAGTTTTTAATGATGAAATCATAACAGATTTCTTTTATCACAATACAAATGCCATTGTCAGTGGAGGATGTGGGGTGAATTGTGAATCATTTCACTTCGATTTGCACAAGTTGTCATTTTTTACCACCTGGATGAAAAAAATCCTCTTTTCTTTTCTCTAATTGTTGCTTTCTTCTTTAATACTAATTAGTAATCCTTTTCCCAATGTCCTGAACATCACTTTCCACCTTGTTATTCCAATTATTCTTTAAACCTTTCATGCATAGTGGGCACTAACAGTGGACAGCTATTCAAAAAGCTTTTTCTGGCATTTGCATGGGTTTGATGGCATAGTTGCACATCAGTCTCTACAGTGGACACAAGTGTATCATCCTATACATTGCCACCAAGTGGCAAGCTGTTGTGTGTCGATTTTTTCCCCCCTCCAAACCAAGATGACCAATGGCCAGTCAGAAATGTCAAGTTGCTCCGGAATATCCACCCATTCCTTCTTTACATTCCATTCCTCTTGGAATTCTTTTTTTGCATACTGTTGGGAATTCTGTTAGTTTCTTTATTTCCGTCATGTTAATAGTCTTGTTAATTTCTTTATTTCCAGCCTGTTGCTTTCCATCCTGCTTAGAATTATTTCAACTTTTTATTTCCATCCTGTTACATTCCATAGGAATCTTATTTTTTTTATTTCCATCCTGTTACATTCCATAGGAATCTTATTTTTTTTGTTACATTCCATCCTGTTGGGAATTATGATCATTTCTTTATTTCTATCATGTTAATAATCGTGTTAACAACTTTATTTCCATCCTGTAACATTCCATTCTTATAGGAATCCTATAAATTTTTTATGCTGTTACATTCCATCATGTTAAGAATTTTGTTAATATCTTTATTTCTATCATTGCTAATAATTCTGTTAATTTCAATATTTCCACCGTTTGATGCATCCTGGATTATTATTATTATTTTATGGAAACAAATTCTAATTAATAAAGTTTATGTGTTTGAGCTTGACCAGAACATATTTCTGAAACTCTGGTGTACCCTTTTATAGAATTATTTATAAACTACAACACATTTTTTTAAATGTTACAGAGTTCAAGTCCCAGTTCAATAAAACATAAATAAACCATGAAAAGACAACATGTACTGTACTGTACCTTTGTTGGCTTGACCTATGTCCACTCAGAATTTTTTGTTTATAGTTTTTATTGCAGAGAAACAATTTTTCCAAGCCAAAACATGAAAGTGGTCAGTCTCCAAGAAAATAATTCAACACTTGTTGATCTGATAACTAAGTGCAAGATGTGGAGCAGTCTGGCCCGAGCACAGCAAACAGGAGACAAGGTCAGACTTTTTATGACCCTAATGTTCCTCAGTGGCGTATTTTATGTTTTTTTACTCCATGGGTTCAAGTTCTGTGTATGATCATTCAAGTGAGCTCATGTTTTTGAGTGTGGACTCATGCTTGATGTGAATTTACAGGTTTCTTTTATTTTCAGGATCTTCTAAGCAGAACGCAAATTTACGTGGTATGCCGGCTTCGCCCCTCACTGCCGCTGCCTCAGGGGACGAAGCTGAAGGAATGGACCCAGGTGACAGCTGTTCCATCCTGGCATCGGACAGCGAGGAGTGGTCGAGTTCTCATCACTCCGCCTTCTCCTCGATCCGGGAAGGCTACAAAGGCTACTGCAGCGGTGTATTCGGCAGCCAACGAGCCGGTAATGAAACCCGCTCGCCTGTACACAACCGCCGTTGCTACGGCGACCCAGACAAATCTCTCAAAAGACGGTTGAGTCCCGCCGCGGCCGGACCACCATTGAAACATCTCGCCCTGTCAGTCCCCTTAGAAAGGCTACTGCAGCGATGTATTCAGCAGCCAACGAGCTGGTAATGCAACCCGCTCGCCTGCAAAGTCTCAAAAGTATAACGTCTAGCTATCCGGCTAATTCCGTGGTGCTCTAAGTGTAGAAAATGTGCCCACATCTCAGTGTTCACCCCTACACTCAAGCACGATACCCCCGTGTCTCTTACACTCACAGAGCCCACTCTCATAAAGCTGGCAAATGCCGCTCGAGTGCTAGATGTAGGAAATGTGCCCACAACTCTGTGCTCACGCCTACTCTCTGCCCGCTCTGTCACACGGCCAAAACAGCCTCATATCGGTCAGGTTACGAATGTAAGTTACGTGCCCGCTTACGAGTGCTCATGCTTACTAGTAAACGCCCGGCGCTGCTCGCGCATCACAAAGTTATCTCAAAACGTTCCACGTTCAAAGCAACCGGGACGTCACATGTGAAACAGCCAGCCTTCGCTGCCAGCGAGCCGCCGTATTCATGCACCAAGGGCGCGCACACCGCGCCCATACCTCCGGTTCAGTTTTCCGAGCCCACGAAGCGTGGCGATCGGAACCCGGAGGCTATTCTGCCCATGGCTATGAATGTAAGTTACGTGCCCGCTTACGAGCGCTCACGCTTACTAATAAACGCCCGGCGCTGCTCGCGCATCACAAAGTTATCTCAAACGTTCCCCGTTCAAAGCAATCGGGACATCACATGTGAAACAGCCAGCCATAGCTGTCAGCGAGCCGCCGTATTCAGGCACCGAGGGCGCGCGCGGTTCCGGTTCCCATACTTCCGGTTCAGTTTTTCCGAGCCCAAGAAGTGTGGCGATCGGAACCCGGAGGCTATTCTGCCCGTGGCTATGAATGTAAGTTACGTGCCCGCTTACGAGCGCTCACCCTTACTAATAAATGCCCGGCGCTGCTCGCGCATCACAAAGAAAGGTATAATGTCTGGTTATCCGGCTCAGGCCGATGGTGTCATAAGTGTAGAAAAGGTGCCCACATCTCAGTGTTCACCCCTACACACAAGCACTATACCCGTGTCTCTCGCTCTCACAGAGCCCACTCTCCTAAAGCTGGCGAATGCCGCTCGAGTGTTAGATGTAGGAAACGTGCCCACGACTACGTGCCCATGCCTACTATCTGCCCGCTCTGTTGCACGGCCAAAGCAGCCTCATATCGGTCAGGTTATGAATGTAAGTTATGTGCCCGCTCACGAGCGCTCACGCTTACTAACAAACACCTCGCCCCAGGCGCCGCTAACGCATCACAAAGTGATCACAAAACGTTCCCCATTCAAAGTAATCGGGACGTCACATATGAATGTAAGTTACGTGCCCGCTCACAAGCGCTCACGATTACTAACAAACTTTTTGCCCTGGGCGCCGCTCGCGTATCATAAAACATTCCCCATTCAAAGCAATCGGGACGTCACATATGAAACAGCCAGCTACCACTGTCAGCGAGCCGCCGTATTCGAGCGCCGAGGGCGCGCGCGCCGCGCCCAGACCTCCGGTTCAGTTTCCCAAGCCCACGAAGTGCGGCGTTTGGAACTCGGAGGCCATTCTGCCCCTAGCTATACATGTAAAAACATGGGAAGCTATTGGCCAAACTGCTGTGCAAAGGGGCTATAGAACCAGTACCTCCTTCTTTAAGCGAGTAAAGCTTTTACAGCCGCGATTTTCTCGTACCCAAGAAGGATGGAGCTCTAAGACCTATCTTAGATCTGAGATATTTGAACAAAGCTCTCATGAGACGGCCGTTCAAAATGCTCATGACCAGACAAATCCTCGCGCAAGTTTGCCCGAGGGACTAGTTTATCTCTCTCGATCTGAAAGATGCATACTTTCAGATTCCGATAATCCCCCCTCACAGGCCATTCTTGAGATTCGCCTTCGACGGTCGGGCATATCAATACACCGTCCTCCCGTTCGGCCTGTCTTTGTCACCCCGTACATTTACGAAGTGCATGGACGCGGCTCTCGCCCCCTAGCACAGTCAGAGATAGAACTGTTATCTCACAGAACAGTGCTTCTCAGCCATCTGGAAAGCCTGGGCCTCACGGTCAACTGGACCAAGAGCTCATTACTGCCCAGTCAGTCAGTTTCCTTTCTAGGAATAGAACTGGACTATGTGGCTATGACGGCTCGTCTATCAACACAGCACGTGCGCCGTGTTCGACACCTGGCCGCATCTTTCCAGGAGGGCAGCATCGCTTCTCTGAAAACATTCCAGAGGAAGCTGGGCTGTATGGCATCAGCTGCAGCTGTGCTTCAGCTGGGCCTGCTGCGCATGCGCCCGCTACAACGCTGGCTGAATGCCCAAGTGCCTCACCAGGCTTGGGTTTCAGGCTGCAGACAGATCAGAGTGACTCAGAGCTGCGTTTTGGCTCTGCAGCCCTAGTTAGCGGCCGACTGGTACCAGCGGGGAGTGACAATGGGAGCTGTCTCACACCGAAAGGTCATCTCGACGGACGCCTCCAACTTAGGTTGGGGCGCCGTCTTCGAGAGCAGACCGGTCTTTGGCTTGTGGTCAGACCGAGAGAGACGCTTCCACATAAACTGTCTGGAAATGATAGCGGTCGAGAACGCGCTCAGGTGCTTCCTCCCGTTCATACAGGACCACCATGTGCTAATCCGCTCGGACAACATGTCTGTGGTGTCCTACATAAACCGTCAGGGTGGTGTCAGATCCAGAAGCCTCTGCCATCTGACAGAACGCCATCTATTATGGTCTCAGTACCTACTGCGCACGCTGAGAGCTGCGCATGTGCCAGGCCACCTGAACGACGGCCCAGACAAGATATCCAGGAACTACGTTCCCCCAGGGGAATGGTCCCTGCACCCTCATACAGTCCAGTTACTGTGGCGCCTTTTCGGCAAAGCGAAAGTCGACCTGTTTGCGTCAAAAAACAACGCTCATTGCCCGATTTTCTTTTCAAAGAACAAGGATGCGCTGGCCCAAATCTGGCCCAGCCTCCCACTTTATGCTTTCCCTCCGGTCTCTCTGTAACCACAGGTAATCAAGAGGATCAGGGAAACGCGCCACTCTGTGCTCCTTATAGCCCCGCGTTGGGAGAATCAAATCTGGTTCCCGGAGCTGATGCGGCTGTCTCACACAGCCCCTTGGCCGATTCCGGTGAGGAGAGATCTCCTCTCTCAAGCCCGCGGCTCAATCTGGCATCCCCATCCAGAGCGCTGGTCCCTGCACGTATGGTTAATCAACGGATACCCGTTGTCCTGCCAGAAGGAGTGATGAACACGATTACGCAATCCAGAGCTCCCTCTACGAGGCGGCTTTACGCGTCTAAATGGTCGGTGTTCTCCAAATGGTGTACGGATAGAGATCTAGACCCACAAACGTGTGGGGTCCCGTGGTTGCTTGGCTTCCTTCTAGAGCTGTTGGATAAGGGCAGGTCCCCATCCACGCTTAAAGTATATGTGGCGGCCGTTGCAGCGTTCGCTGAGTCGATGCGTGGTCAGTCAGCGGGAAGAAACGAGCTCGTCATCCGCTTCCTTAGAGGAGCCAGAAGGATGAATGACCCCCGTCGGTTCCCATATGGGATCTTTCATTGGTCCTAGAGGCCCTGAAGGCTTTCCCCTTTGAACCGATAGACTCCGTGGACCTAAAGTACCTCTCGCTCAAAACCGTTTTTCTGACAGCTCTGTCATCAGTCAAACGTGTGGGGGATTTACACGCGCTATCTGTTAGCGCTGCGTGTCTTGAGTTCGGGCCAAATGACTCTAAAGTCATCCTCAAGCCAAGGCATGGTTATGTCCCTAAAGTGTTGGGCACTCCCTTCAGAGTGCAGGTCATTTCTCTATCGGCTCTGCCAGCATCCGATAGTGAGGATGATGTTAATCTCCTCTGCCCCGTCAGGGCGCTGAGGGCTTACATTACGCGCTCCGCCTCTTTCAGGCGTTCGGAACAGCTCTTTGTCTCGTTTGGTGGGCGCACCAAGGGTCTCGCCGCCTCGAAACAGAGCCTGTCCAGATGTATAGTGGAAGCTATCGCATCTGCTTATAGGTCTAAAGGTCTGCAATGCCCCTTGGGCATCAGGGCGCATTCCACCAGAGGCGTGGCCTCGTCGTGGGCTTGGTCCAGCGGAATTTCCATTCAAGACATTTGTGAGGCGGCAGGCTGGGCCTCTCAGTCCACATTTGTTAGGTTTTATAACCTAGAGATTCCCGCCCTGCTGGCTAGACTTCTGTCAGTGTGAGCGGTGTGTATGTTCAGCCCAGATTTATCATGCGCAGACTACTCTCACGCAACTTTAGCTCTCCTGGTTGAGCTGCACTATATGGTGAATAGTTATATGGACCGGCGACTCCGCTCTGTATACCTTGTATGTGCTTATAACATGTGCTGGCCCGCATTGCTGGCCACCTGTTTCCCACTTATATACAACTATATGCAACTTACGCAATACGAGAGAACCTCTCGTAAGAGAACGTACTCGGTTACATACGTAACCTCGGTTCTCTCTAGAAGAGGGAACGAGTATTGCGTAACCCAACCATGCAGGCGCCACGAGCGATTTTCGCTTCAGCTGATGAAATCAGTGATGCAGCTTCCGAACCTGGCTTTTATACGCTAAGCCACCCCCATTCTGGCGGGCTGTGACGCGTAGAGGGCGCGACCTCACGCGCGAGGCTCAGTGGTAGGCTGCAGCAGTTGCCGCAGGGCAGCCAATGAGCACGCAAGATAGCCTGCTCTAGGTCTGCTGGCTGCTGCACTGCGTTGACGATAAATGCAAAATTAAGGATAATTTTTGGCTTCAATATCTCGAGAAAAGATCACTTTACCCGTAGCATAAGCAACTTGCGCAATACTCGTTCCCTCTTCTAGAGAGAGCCGAGGTTACGTATGTAACCGAGTACGTTATGGTTTGCCACACTCTAAAAAAAAAAGTTGGTTTAACTTAAAAAAAAGTAAGTAACCTGGTTGCCTTAATTTTAAGTTAATTGAAATTAAAACATTGAGTTAATACAATTAAGAAGATTGGTTTAATCAACAGAAACTCAAATTATTTTGTTTTCTGAGCCACATAAACAATCTAAGTAGATTTGACAAAAGAAAAATGCTGTGATAACAAATCATGAATTTTGTTTTTACAGTGCAGGTATGTGCCTTTTTTTTAAGATGCAAAGGTGATAAATCATGGATCGACTCTTTTGCAGTTTGAGCGAGTTAACAAGTTTTACTTAAAAAAAATATTATTGTCATTTTTAACAGTTATCTCTTCTAAACGTACAAATGATTTTTTGTGCTTTTTTGACCCTGATTCAGCAATATTTCAAAAAATTAAAGAAAATGTAATTTCTTGACCATAAAAAATGAGACTACCGTAACTTCCATGTGCATAATGCATATATGTTGTATTAAATTAATGTTAGCAGATTTTTTTTTTTTTTTTTAAGTGTATTTTGGGGTTAATAATACGGGATATTAAAATATCTATTTTCCATTAAAATTGTTTGTCTTGCCAATACATATAGTCTGATTTCACTACTAAACCCAGAGCTTCATAATCTGAGGATATTAGTGTTTTGTATCATATAATAGCTACAATGTGTTTTTTGTGCTATTTACAATAAATCCCACTTATCTGATATGCTGTTATCACGTGCATCGACATTAATACACTTTTAGTAGGCTATATTTTGAGGCCACTGTTTTATTATTACGTAATAATATATTATTTCTGGATACTCAAGCGTTTGTAGATGTGGACTCAAAGTGGTGGTGAAGTTGTGGTCAGGGAGAGGTTAACTGGTTCGAGCTGGTTGGGCTGAGCTCTGACGCGGGGATGGAGAGCTCAGAGATGCGCTTCTGCTCCAGAGGATCCCGCGGCTGAACCTCCTCCGGCTTTCTCCGTTCTCCTGCGCCGACACTTTAAATCACGGGTGAGTCCCGCTCCTTCCGCAGACATATTCAGCGCGTGACGCATCCAATGAGACGTCACAGTAACGTAAAGCGCGTGCGAGCGTCATGCGTAGTCTATATGATAACATGACAGGTTCATTGAATATCGTCCAGCGTGTGAATAACTCCGACAGTTTGATTGTAGTCCTCCACGAGTTAAGTATAATGGAAGTGTGAAGATGAGTAAAATTGATTTTAAACACTCAGTAGTGATTGATTATTTTGTCAACATACTGATGTTGCTGCGTAGAGCCACTCCAATTTACAAAAGTAACATGATAACAGTAATTTACTGCAGTTACTTCAGTAACTTTGTTTTAGTAATCAGCAAATTAAAATGTTATGAAATCGTAATTCAGTAGCTATTAATTATTGATTTTACAGCAGTAACAATATAATGACTGGTAACCTAATAACTTTTTGAACGGTTACCATGGTAAATGTTTGCAAAGGAAGTCAAACTTATTTTGAAAAGCGTAATGAGTGTTTGGTCATTTTGTCAACACTGTAAAGACTCCATGAAATCGCACATCCATTAATAGAGCGAGTGCACGCACACTTTACCCCCCCCCCCCCCCCATAAGAGCATGTAGAAATAATTATTTATAATAATGATAATGATAAAAAACGTCATACCTTTTATTATTATATAGATTGTATGATGGTAATAATGATAAATATTATTGTGTATTGTTGCTATTATTAATAATAATGTATACATAATTCCTGATGGAATTATTATGATATTAATAATAATACTTATTATTATTATTCGTATTATACAGATGTAATAATAATAATACATATCTCATAATTAGCATTTTATCATTGTTTAATGCGGGCATGAACCACAAGGGTTTGCTGCATTGCGAATTAACTAATCAAATAAAAATGGAAAATATAAACAATTTTGAGATAGTTTGAGAGTGTAGTGAGATTGAGAGACATTTGCTGTTTTAGTGGGCGGTCACTGTAGATATCTTTTTTTTCTTTCTTACAGTTCCTGATTGGTTGATATTTCTCCTCAGGAATCATGGGTAATGTAGTTCTGCATTAGGAATTGATTTGATCAATTTTAAAAAATGAAGTTGAAGTAACGCTGATGGCTTGAACAGAAGCATATATTGATAACCTCTGAGCTCACGGAAGGTTTGTCTTTAAAGGTTTATAAGTTATTGTTAGTAAACAATCCTCTTATGGACAAATATTTTTTTTTTTTTTACTTCCAGTACTTTGGTTATGCGGGAAATGGCTGGATTCATTCTGGAAGTGTTTTATTGCTTTTGTCCATGGAACAATCTGTCAAGTGTTGTACACATGTGGCCTTCGGAAAATTGTTTCCCCTGACAAAGTATGCATAATCAACAATTAATTTGCATAATTTTAATAAGCATAATTTAATGTCTTAAAAGTGCAGCCAAAACATCAGGACTGGTTTGTGTGGGTGGATGAAAGCTGGAGCGATGGAGATCCATGGAATGTTGAGAAACTTTACCAGACTTAAATAATTGCTAAGTGACTGGGACTTTCCCAATCCTTCGCTGAACACAATGTCTTTTGGTTAACCTTTTTACCAGAACAGATCAAAAATTAACCAAGCCACCTTCCAAATGCATTATGTAGCTACTTCCTGATTTTGCCGAGTTAGACCCGTTCTTGTTGATCCTGTGTAACGGCCACCTAGTGTTCAATAGTGTTCATGATATTAATGTTTATATGCCTTTATGATGACTTCTTCTATGGCGTACGTTATTGTATTCGTGCTGTTCTTATGTGAGCGCGCACGCAGAGTGAGAGTGTGAATGCTCGCGCAAAGAGGAAGATGACCGCTCTATCGCTGACTGCTGTTTTATTATAATGTGTTTACTTCCACTTTGATTTGTAGCGTTTTGCAGAGTGTTTTCTTTTCCCTGTTAACATCCGCTCTTTCGGCATGTATGTGAAGAGTGTGCTTAACTGAAAGAAAGCAACTATAAAAGAGTCGTGGAACTACCAGTTCGTTTGCACTGTCTTTCCTATTTTTCATCTGGGCAGACATCAAACTCTGACAGACGTTACACCTGGAACAACATTCCTGTCCGAAAATGTAGTCCTAAACCTATCCCTACCCCTAAAGCTAACCCTACCCATTTTATCTCTAAAATAAGAGGGAAATGATTGGTGAATAATGAAGTAGAAGTGTAAAAACTGTAAACTTGTCCCTCAAATCTGATTGGTTGATTGGAATGTTGTTCCGCTTGGTGATTTTACTTTTTTTTTCTTATTTTTTTTATTAATACTTTTATTCAGCAAGGGTACTAAATTGATCAAAACTATGTGTGTGTGTGTGTGTGTGTGTGTGTGTGTGTGTGTGTGTGTGTGTGTGTGTGTGTGTGTGTCGTGTGTGTGTGTCGTGTGTGTGTCGTGTCGTGTGTGTGTGTGTGTGTGTGTGTCGTGTGTGTCGTGTGTGTGTGTGTGTGTGTGTGTGTGTGTGTGTGTGTGTGTGTGTGTGTGTGTGTGTGTGTGTGTGCGTGAATAGATGATAGAACTTCTCCCAGACCTTTTCTTGGCATTTTTGTAATCCGGTTTGAGCAGCTGGTCTCAAGATTTTCCCAGACCTGCCCTGAACCTCAGAACACAGCATGTCCTGTAGTTAACACTTGTTTTCTAACCAAAAGCATGTGCGATGTGTAATGACTCACCCTACTACTCATTAACAAAATAGCTTGGGTACGAATTGTGCAGATCATCAACAGAACTGAAAAAAAACAACTAATTTACCTTCCTTAAAAATGGAATTAATCTGAAAGCGTGTAGTATTGAGCAATGATCGTATACAGTTACACCCGACAGATGAAAGATGAGCACAATAATGAACTGCTAATGTAGAAGTCTTATTTCTGAAGACTTAATACATAATCCATTGTTACTCTACTGTTCAAAAGTCTGGGGTCATTAATAAAAAAAATATATACTTTTAATCAGCAAGGATGCATTAAATTGATCAAAAGCTGACATTAAAGACATTTTAATGTTACAAAGGATCTGTTTCAAATGACTGTTCTTTTGAACTTTTTATTCATCAGAGAATCCTGAAAAACATAAGTATTACTGTTCCCACAAAAATATTAAGATGCACAACCATTTTCAACATTGATAATAATCAGAAATGTTTCTTGAGCATCAAATCCGCATATTAGAATGATTTCTGAAGGATCATGTGACTGAAGACTGAAGACTTTCAGCATCATCAATGATACTGAAAATTCAGCTTTGATCACAGGAATAAATTACATTGTAAAATAATATTCAAATAGAAAACAGTTCTTTTAAATTCTAATAATATTTAAAAAAAATCTGTTTTTACTGTTTTTTGATACCAATAATAAATAAACGCAGCCTTTCTGAGCATAATAGACTTCTTTCAAAAACTTCAAAATCTTACTGACCCCAAACTTGGTAGTGTATATGGTTGTCATGGAGTTGCCATGCATGTTTTTTGACTTCTGAACTATTTGGGGACATAAATTAAAAAAGTGATACATTTGTTCTGATTTCATAATGAAGAAGAAAAAGCAAAAATAAGGATGACATTCTTGAAAAGAAAACCTTTTTGAGTAGTTTGGCTTACTCTTGTATATATGGAAGCTTGTAAACAAAAAAGTAATTGCGCCTTTTTATCTCACAATTCTGACTTTTTCTCCTCACAGGTGTAACTTTATATCTTATTTACTCACCCTTGTGTCGTTTCAAACCTATATGACCTTCTTTCTTTTGCGGAATAAAAGAATATCATAAAAGATATTTAGAAGAATATTGGAAACCAAACTGTTTTGGTCTGTAACTATATCTAAATACCCATTCATAAGCAGCTTCTGAAAAATATCATGGCCGTTGTAACCTAAAAGTTGATGTGTAATAAATTCTATGTTCAATTAAATAAAATATTTCATTCTAAAGCTACTTTTTGTAATGTCTATTTAATGCTTTTCTCATTTAACACAATAATGACTTTAAATTATCTTTTGGTGGCCATTTCTCAGCCAAATTTGATTTGCGATTAATTAGATCACCACATCATGTACTTAATTAGATTAAAAATTAGAATCGCTTGACATCGCTAATAATTAAAATTATTTTTGGAGAGGTTGTGTACAGGAAAATATTTTACTTTTTACTTGATGGTTATACCACCTGACATTTTTACAGTAATCATTTGTGGATAGCATAAAAGTTGATCAAATTCAACATGAAGGGCCCTATTTTAACGATCTAAGCGCATGATCTAAAGCGCACAGTGCAAGTGCAGTTAGGGCGTGTCCGAATCCACTCGTGCTAGTTTATCGACGGGAAAAATGGTCGTCCCTATTCTCTTAATGAGTAATGGGTGTGTTTTGGGCGTAACGCACAATAAATCAATCAGAGTCTCATCTCCCATTCCCTTTAAAAGCCAGTTGTGCTCGCGCTATTGCGGATTTGCTATTTAATTTGCAAGCAGAAAAACTGAACACTTCTCCAGAGAACTGTCATGATTCTGCCTTAGTGTCCTTGATTTTCCCTGGTCGTGAGGCAGGATCATGACAGAACCATGTTTTGTGTACAAGCGCATGGCCAATTGTTTGGGCCATGTGCTTGTGTTGTCTCGTTTCGTTACCCCGCCCCCTTGTTATCCCCGTCTTGTCATTATTGTCTAGTCAGCTTCACCTGTCCTTGTCATTAGTGTTCCCTTTATAATCCCCTTGTGTTTGCTGTCCTGTGCTGGTTCATTGTGATTTTTATCTGCGTGTGAAACTTTGTGAGATTCACTGTGAGTATTTGTCAAGAGTATTGTCCAGAGAGAAATTCTGATTCTATGTTTGCTGTTTTGTTTTTCGTCTAGTTATTTGTCAAGTCTCTGTCTAGTTTAGTCATTCCTGTTCCAGTCTTGTTTTGCCCCCTCGTGGGTTTTGTTTTCCCTGTTTTTGTCAATAAATTAACGTTGAGTGTTACACACTGTCTGCGCTTGGGTTTCATACTCGCCACCGTAACAAGAACAAACGGATCTGCTCGTGCGTGAGGTTAAAGCGCAAGCAGACCATCTATGGGACAAAGTGTACACGCATTGTGGACCCGCCTATAGACGCACATTACTAACGCGCTCTTTAAATAACAAAAAATGTTTTGCGCCATTGACTTTAGACCAGGTTTCAGTTGGTCAATAGCGTGATCTATTTCAGTTGCCTCAAAATAGCAACGCGCCAACAGTGTGCCTGAACACACATCATTTTCAGACCAGCAGGCCATGGGCGCACATATGGGCTCAAATGCATTTGCTATTTAAACAACGTGGCGCGGGATGTGAAAATGATAACTGTGTCGGGCTGAAACTAGCAAAAAACACTTGCGTTGCCTGGCGCTGCATTGCGTCGGGTGTATGATTGGGCCCGAATACAGGTCCTTCTAAAAAAATTAGCATATCGTGATAAAGTTCATTATTTTCCATAATGTATGATAAAAATTAAACTTTCATATATTTTAGATTCATTGCACACCAACTGAAATTTTTCAGGTCTTTTATTGTTTTAATACTGATGATTTTGGCATACAGCTCATGAAAACCCAAAATTCCTATCTCAAAAAATTAGCATATTTCATCCGACCAATAAAAGAAGTGTTTTTAATACAAAAAAGTCAACCTTCAAATAATTATGTTCAGTTATGCACTCAATACTTGGTCGGGAATCCTTTTGCAGAAATGACTGCTTCAATGCGGCGTGGCATGGAGGCAATCAGCCTGTGGCACTGCTGAGGTGTTATGGAGGCCCAGGATGCTTCGATAGCGGCCTTAAGCTCATCCAGAGTGTTGGGTCTTGCGTCTCTCAACTTTCTCTTCACAATATCCCACAGATTCTCTATGGGGTTCAGGTCAGGAGAGTTGGCAGGCCAATTGAGCACAGTAATACCATGGTCAGTAAACCATTTACCAGTGGTTTTGGCACTGTGAGCAGGTGCCAGGTCGTGCTGAAAAATGAAATCAGATGGAAGCATTAGGTGCTCCAAAATCTCCTGATAGCTAGCTGCATTGACCCTGCCCTTGATAAAACACAGTGGACCAACACCAGCAGCTGACATGGCACCCCAGACCATCACTGACTGTGGGTACTTGACACTGGACTTCAGGCATTTTGGCATTTCCTTCTCCCCAGTCTTCCTCCAGACTCTGGCACCTTGATTTCTGAATGACATGCAATATTTGCTTTCATCCGAAAAAAGTAATTTGGACCACTGAGCAACAGTCCAGTGCTGCTTCTCTGTAGCCCAGGTCAGGCGCTTCTGCCGCTGTTTCTGGTTCAAAAGTGTCTTGACCTGGGGAATGCGGCACCTGTAGCCCATTTCCTGCACACGCCTGTGCACGGTGGCTCTGGATGTTTCTACTCCAGACTCAGTCCACTGCTTCCGCAGGTCCCCCAAGGTCTGGAATCGGTCCTTCTCCACAATCTTCCTCAGGGTCCGGTCACCTCTTCTCGTTGTGCAGCGTTTTGTGCCACACTTTTTCCTTCCCACAGACTTCCCACTGAGGTGCCTTGATACAGCACTCTGGGAACAGCCTATTTGTTCAGAAATTTCTTTCTGTCTTACCCTCTTGCTTGAGGGTGTCAATGATGGCCTTCTGGACAGCAGTCAGGTCGGCAGTCTTACCCATGATTGCGGTTTTGAGTAATGAAACAGGCTGGGAGTTTTTAAAAGCCTCAGGAATCTTTTGCAGGTGTTTAGAGTTAATTTAGTTGATTCAGATGATTAAGTTAATATCTTGTTTAGAGACCCTTTTCATGATATGCTAATTTTTTGATATAAGAATTTGGGGTTTTCATGAGCTGTATGCCAAAATCATCAGTATTAAAACAATAAAAGACCTGAAATATTTCAGCTGGTGTGCAATGAATCTAAAATATATGAAAGTTTAATTTTTATCATTACATTATGGAAAATAATGAACTTTATCACAATATGCAAATTTTTTTAGAAGGACCTGTACATTTGAGCAGACATTTTTTAAACCTTTTCTCTTTACTTTATAGCAGACACTCTTATTTGTCCTACTAATGTTTTGATTCATAAATTCATGAAAACAACATATGGCAGACACATGATGCTTTCCAAATTTTTTTAAAAATAGCCCCATTCCCTGAACTTGTAATGGCCTTTCCGCAACAGAACAGAAAGAGATAAAACTCAAGCCAACATTAATACGATTCATTTCAAAACAAATATTCATCATATCTGGCCAAGGTGAGCGTGAACAGTGTTTTTTCTCAGCAAGGCGTCAAGGCGTTCATAGCTAATTAGTTAAAATCAAAGAATTTCAAAGAGCTGAAGTGGTACAATATGGTGCTAGCAACGCCAAGGTCATGGGTTTGAGTCCCAGGAAAAAAATGAATGCAATGTAAATGCTACGGGTTAAAGTTTGATAGAAGTACAGCAGTTCTGCCTTCAGATCACTGTATAAAACTCCATTTATATGCCTCTTTTGCAGAAAACATTTGCTCTCTACTTCTGGAACAGAAGATTTGTTGGGATGAGATCAGTCGCCAACCTACTGCAGTTTATTTATATGGCACTGGTCAAGTTAAGAAATCAGGGTTACTTATGGAAGAATTCTGCGAAATCATTCTTGATAGTCTTGGGAGACGTTTCTGAAGAACAGATCCAATTGTGCTCTTAACAGCTCTATTGTTGTTTGATTGTCAATGTGACAATATCGATAAGCAAATTGGGAATGAATAACAGACTTGAGAGCCAAACCAATGGAAAAGAAAACATGAAATCACTGGGATTCAACAAAAACACTATATAAACACAAAAGGACAAGAAATATGAAATATTAGACAGTATGTAATTGGATTACTGTCATATTTGTGAACCCGTCTGTTCTAACCAGCCTTTAGTATGTCTAGCAACCATCACAAATGATAAAAAAATATAAATATAAAAAAAAAACAACATTTCAAGCAATTTATTAATTCATAATTACAATTTTGGGGAGTCACACCACATGACATTTTACATCCTGAACTAACTTGGACATTAAAAAAGGTCTAATTATTTTACTTTTTCTGAGACTAATTGACTTTGGCACATAGTCATGAGGGTCAGCTGAGGTCATCTCTATGAGATCACTTCCTGATTATTTCATTTTCCTGCATATTTTTACTTGTCGGTTGCACCACATGACTTTGATTGGCAGACACAAGTTCTAAGAAATAATAAACAAATGATATGCCAGATTACTTAATAATTCTTTCTTTTCAGCAAATTCTTTAATGGCTTTTTTTTCTTCATTAAGACATCAGAATCATTGTAACACCATGACATTTTATTTATTTATTTATTTGTATTAAATTTTTATTTAATAAAATCAAAATCAAAACTAATTTTCAATTCAGAAATTAAGAACATATTCATCACAGAAAAGTTGTATTTATAAGCCATTGTATGTATAAATGAGGTTCATTTATTAAATCTTTGAAAGATTAATTGGTCCAGACCAAAAAATCTGCATCACGTTTCTGACTTGTTTTAATGCAATCAATTTCGATCAGTTTAAGAACGGCAAAACAAACACCTGCGAAATGGACGTTTTGTTGGAAACTGTGACTCAACTTTCATCCACACTTTTATTCTGGCATGGTTTATGCAATGGTAATGTGTCAGTATTAGGTAAAGTATTTTCCTTGGAGAACACTAGAATGCCAAACAATTTGATTATATATCAGTTGCTAAATGCTTTTTTTTTTTTTTTTTTTTTACAGCATCATGTCTTTTTGGAATCATGTTCCTATTCCATGGGAAAAGTTCTCTTGTTTGTTGAATGCAGGAAGAACTGTCATTTGAACATTTCTTTGAACTAAAAATTCAACTGAGCTGGCAAAGCTGTTTTTAATTTTCTTTCCCCCTATCTGTGTTATAGTTACAAATATGATCATGCCAGATGTGGCAGAGGAGACACGCTTCACTTAAAACATTTCATAATCTTGACTCTCTGTTACGCCAATTTGCGCAACTGCCAAAAGTTCACTTCGGGGGAACAGTTCCTTTGAGAGTGTGTTTTGTTGTGTCCGGTGTGCTGCCAGCCGTATACTGCTGTGATTTAATTATTATTAATCGAATGTCTTGTAGGCCAAATATTTGTGATTTCTGACTGGCTTTTGTGCGCTTCTCATTTGTTATAGACAGACGGATACTCAGGGTCGACCCCCGGGGGTGTTGATCTGGATCAGATCACTTATTCCTGATCTCTCCACTCTGCCTTTCCCAGCCTTGTTTCACTTCTGCTGCCTGTAAGAGAGTTAACAGGTTGGTGCTTCAAAATATTCTTCACATTTTCTTGAAGAATATCTTGAGTTACATTTATGCATTTGACAGATGCTTCCAAAGAACTAAAGAACTAAATTGTTCCCCCAAGAAGTAAATTGTCCTCTAGAGCCAATTTCCTGGTTGCATTTGCACCAAGACACTCGTGTGACGCAAGACATCCGACAGCTACGTCATTTAAAGGGTTAGTTCACTCAAAAATGAAAATGATCCTATAATTTACTCCTCCTCAAGCCCATCCTAGGTGTATATGACTTTGTTCTTTCAGCCAAACACAATCAATACATACAATAAGAGTTATATTAAAAAATATCCTGGGTCTTCCAAGCTTTATAATTGGAGTGTATCGATCCTGAGTTTTTGAATCTCCAAAAAGCGCATCCATCCATCGTAAAAGTAATTCATACGGCTTCAGGGGGTTAATAAAGGCCTTCTGAAGAGAAGCGATGCATTTTTGTAAAAAAAAAAAAAAAAAAAAAAAAAAAAAATACATTTTGACAAGCAAGGCGTGGTTGAACACAAAAGAAGATATTTCGAAGACTGTTGGTAACCAAACAATTGTTGGTCCACATTGACTTTCATTGTATAAAAAAATGACTATGGAAGTCAGTGGGGACCAGAAACTCTTTGATTACTGACATTCTTCAAACTATCTTATTTTGTGTTCAACAGAAGAAGCTCAACAACACTGGTTCCTTTGACTTTCGTTATATGGCCAATACACTGAGACGTATATGAAAATTTGGGTTGTATTCGTTCCTCGTACCAAGATGATAAAGTTGATGATAACCGAAATGTGTGTTCTGCTCTTGACAGTATTGATAAGGCCTGGTGAAAGAAGGAAAGACAGAAAAAGTGTGAATTTTATGCATTAACCGAGCCAAATCGAGTTCCCACTTGGGAGTTCTGACCTCATTTTTCTCAGTCTGGCTATATTTTGTCAAATCAAGCTCATGAAGCACTGCCAGACCAGTCTCATGTTTCTCATCATGTGTGAGGGCTTCTCCTCTTTCAATGAATATAGTTACAAAAACTGTTTGGGATCTCAGAAAGCTGTAAATTAATGCAAACAGCTTCATTGGCAGCAGTGATGGCACATCTTGTTGTTTCTCAAGGAAATTTATGAGATTTCCACCAAAAGGGGGAACATTTGTGCCATTTTATTTTTGTTGAGTTTTGCCAGAATCTAGTCTTAGCTTTTGTCCCATGACCTAAAATAACTTTGATACTAACTCTTATTTATGTCTTCTATTTGTTCTGAAAGTATATCAATGTAATAAAAAATACATTGAAAGTAGCAGTTTTGAAGGAAGTCTTTGCATCCAGTTCTATGGATTAGCTGGAAACACAGCTTAGCCCTTGAAACCCTGTCTAATACGCTTTTAATACACTCCATACTGGTTGCTAACTTGCAAATGCACTCTCCGGTGCCCTTGGGTAAGATCCAAGTACGAAATCTGATCTAATATATCTTCATGGAACCACTGTGGCCTGTCAATTCATTTATCCTGAGAGTAATGCACCTCAAGGCATGTTGTGAAAAGGATTATCTCTTATGCAAGGCTATAAATCACATGTAACACTGTCAATCGACTAAGAACTGAATTTTTGTTCTTTTTGTATGACAGATTATGCAGTTTCTTTGCTCAAACCTTTAAAAGTCCTATCAGGTCTAATTAGTATGTATGCTTATGTAAGAGAGCGAAGGAAGCGGAGCCAGAAGTCTAATCTGGGAAGACAGTCTGAAGCGTCAATAATCCCTCAAGAAATCAAGCCTAAACAAAAAGATTACTTGTACTTTATTATGCTGATGTGCATCCCGCTATTAAGATTGGTCAAAAAAACGAAATTCTGTCAACCTTCATGTTATTCCTAAGCCCCTTTCTTTCATCTACGAATCACAAAAATAAAAAACTGGAAGAATGTACTGGAAATCTGGAAGGATGAAAACTGGAAGAATGTACTGGAAATCTTCCTTTGGCATTGTATTCCTCAAATCTCATTTGGGAAATCTGAATAAGCACATATTCAAATTTGATGCGCCATGCTAGACGTCCAGCTAGGAGAAGCAAATGTAATTTGGGCCTAATGGGTGAAGCTACAAGAAGCCAGAATTTTTTTAATGGTTTAAAGGGGAGCGTGACCAAAAAAGTTTGAGAACCACTGCCCTAACCCTACCCACAACCCTATCCCTCAACCCCGTAATGAGCTTTTATTACGTTTTAACTGATTTTAGCATTTTCCGATGTTTCAGTAAGGATGAGAAACTTTTTGAAAAACACTTGAAAACGCTAGTTTGCCAATGCTGGTAGACAGGGGCGTCGGACTGGGGGTAAAACCAGTACTGATTACCAGGGCCCCAAGGGGATGAAGGGCCCTTGAAAAGTCTGGAATACAGACATCCCAATTCTCCCGGAAGTTTGATAGCGTCTCCCTGATGCCCGCAAATTAGTTAAAATCTCCCGGAATCTAGAAGGCGAATGCGAGACAGAACATCTGTGCGCATAACATACATAGCGCGTGCGCAATCCAACCCTCAATCTGGCAAGTCTTAATCTGATTGGCTGACTTTACGCATCTTCTGGGAGTAAGGGCACACAGTTTTTATCAGTCTGCTTGGAAACGGTCGTGTTTATGATGTTGATACAACAAGAGCCTTTGAGGATGAAGTCATTGAATTATGAATCACATCTTTAAAGATATTCAATTTGTTTTCAGGCAAACACATAAACTAGATAATCTCATTCCCAAATAAACAACAAAAACGACCTTCCTGTCTTCTATTACGCAGGAAGGTACGTAGAAAAAGCTGATAATTTTACACACTGGTACATTTCAAAAATAAATTGTCTAGCGGCAGATGCCAGGGTGTACAATCAGACCACCAGGTATTTTGGCCAAAGGATTTTTCATTCGTGCTGGTATGTCCACACTTCAGAATTATAGCTGTTGCTCATCAAAAGGATTTGTTGATGTAAAAAAAAAAAAAAAAAAAAAACAAGATAAGGATCTCAGTGGTTGAAAAACAAAATAAAAAACCCATCTTTATTTTTACATCAGGGATTGTCACAATACGAACATTTCAGCTGCCTCTACCAGTGAAAAGTATTATTATTATTTATTATTACACTATAGAAAAAAACCCATAAAATGTTAATGAACTCACTCCATTATTGAACAAATAAAAACAATGGCATGTAGCCTGTATTTCTCAATAAGTAGCCTAGGCTAGATGTTGCTTCAATTGTTCAAGTAAACAAACTGTCAGAAACAAATAAATGATGAGTGTTTTTCTTTGTTTCTTGTAAATATTGTTGTTTGATTCATGTAACGCAGTGGCTATATTTATATTAGGGATAATGGTTTAAATTATTTAAATCATTTTATTGCTCGCGTGCTCATGAAAATAATTATCGCTGAACGAATCAGTTAACGAATCCGAAAGAAGATTCGAGTCACTTGGATGGATCAAATGAACCGCAGTTTATCCAAGTCTGGAGGCTTGTTCGACTTGAACCGGCGCTGCACAGACCGATCGGTTGATGACATGAAAGTACCGCGAGAGCGATTAGAGAGCAGACGGCTCCTTATACTTTTGAATCGCTCTCGCGGTACTTTGATGTCATCAACCGATCGATCTGTGCAGCGCCGGTTCAAGTCGAACAAGCCTTGGGTATTGTTAACGGACGCAGTGATGAACACGCATGTACGCCACCGACGCAGTAGGCTATGTGTGGAGGCTGCACTGAGGTAAAAAAAAGAAGAAGTTATTTTATACATTATTCTTGTCAAAACATTCATGAGTGCTGAGATTAATGACGTCGTCGACGATAGCACATGCTATTCTCTCATTTAAAGAATCAGAAATCAGAATCAGAATCAGAAAGAGCTTTATTGCCAAGTGTGCTTGCACACACAAGGAATTTGTTTTTGGTACTGAGGCTTCCAGTGGACATATACAAATACAAATACAAATACAACAAGAAACATAATACTACAAATTATAAGAATAAAAAATAAAAATATAAATATATGAGAATAAAAGTATCACAGTTGGGTTTAGTCAGAATAGACATTTTCAGATTTACAGATTATGAACATATTTACAGTATTTTGAATATTATAAATAAATAAATCTACATATAAGTATCACCTGAGTTGTAGGGTATTGCACTAAACAGTGGGAGTATTGCACTTAAAGGCCATGTTGCAGGTTTAATTTTTCAACGAATTTGTGCAATTTGCTTGTTGGTAATAAACATTTAAACTGTTATCCACTGTATTTTATGTTGTTGGGTATCACAAAACAAAAAAAGTAGGTACTATCTTACAGCGGTTTGCAACGATTCTCCTTTCCCCCACAATGCATTGCATTACGTCACCTTGGGGAGAGAATTTACCAAAGCCCGCTGCCCGCCTTGTTGAGAGCGACGAGTAGTAGACGAGAGTATTCAGATAGCGCAGATTATAGATAAATACATAGATATAGAGAGATAGATAGACGATATATATATATAGACTAGATATATAGACAGACTAGATATATAGATAGTCAAGTATAGAGAGAGATAGGCAGACAGCATAACGTTAGCAGATATAGCTAACGTTAGCAGCTAGATAGAAATATATACAGTGGTAGGTTACAGTTTGACAAGAGTTTTGAGTGTGACAGAAGCACAATGTTGTGTTTTATTGCGAGTGTACACAAATATAAGTAAACACTTTGCAGTTTGAACGATATCCTGTATGAACAAAATGACGATGTTTTTATGTTTCCACTGTTCAAGCGCGCCCGCGCCTCTCTCTCTCACATGTATAATGCCACCCCTAATAGCTAGCATGATGCTTTCTATTTCTAGATGACAAAGACAAACATTACCAGTACTACGACACTATGACAAAGGTTACCGGTACTTATCTGAACTAACGTCATGATCATATACTGCCACTAGATATAAAGAAAACGTTGATTATTCACTCGGTGCTATTCAATGACCGTAAAAAAATATATGTGTCGTTATTGTGCACTGCTGCTCGTAAGTTAAAACGGCTTGCCATAGCTTGTAGACTAGCTCCAGTGTTCATTTCTGCGTTGCTAAATGATAGCAACTCACCGGGACACTTCACCAACTCTCCACTCATTCTCCTCGGACCATGCATTCAATTGGCTTTGACGGCCATCAGTTCTTGGCAATTCTTCATTTGACCTCTCACGTCTAGCAGGTTCAAAATTATACGGCTGCGGGCCATAATACATGTTAGTTCTTCTTGCCAACTCTTCCTCATCCCAGTCAGTCACCATAGTTCTAATACTAGGCTGAGGCACCCTTTCCTCCGCTTCTCCCCAACGTGACGTCATCACAGAGTTGCGTAAAAAAAAAATTATACCAGAAACGTAAAAAAATGGTCTTTAAGACCATTTTTGAGACATTTTAAAAATGATACACATATCTTGAGTGATTTATGTACCCATTAATCAACAGTGGTGGTTAACCTGCAACATGGCCTTTAAGGCATATGCCTTGGGAGGAGTGTTAACTGTTCAGGAGGGAAAAAAAGAAAAAAGAAAAAAAGAAAAGGCTAGCAGTAACTTACGTTAATAAACGCTATCTTTCAGTTGTTGAAAAGATCGCCACGCTTATTTCGGCCTGAAGCCTCGTACATACCGGGACGAATATCGGCTCGCGTTATTCGTCAGCGTTTTTCAACGCGTTTTTTGTGTTCACACCCAAGCGATTTTCGCTAACGATGAGCCGAGTGAACATGCAAATTTATCCCCTGACATTAGATGGCGCTCAATGTAAAACAGAAATACCCCGGTCCACAAAGTGCTTCTGACACTCGCTTGTCACTCAGAAGAAGAGAGCAAGTTTGTCGCGTTTGTCATATAGTTCTTTATTCTCGTTGGTGTCTCTTTATAAAGACACCAACAAGACCAGCAGCTCTACATTCATCTGGCCTTGCATCTTCCTCGTCTTATTTCTTCCCGGCAGAGTGTAGTAGACGCTGTATATCTTCTTCGCCATTACGTATGTGTGCTCGGCAAGACCGTTTTGTGTTTGAGCGCCCCCAAGTTGTGTTTTACTGTAACTTTAGAAGCTCCAGACACGTGAGCAAAAGCGCCAATCTCATTGGTCGGATAGTTTTTGACGCTGCGCGTCAAACCAAAAAAACGAACCCGAGGCGTTTTAAAAAAAATGACGCTTTTACGCGTGGCGTTTTACGCGTCGGTGTGCACACTCACATTGGCGCCCATTGTTTAGTCACGAGGCGTTAAACGTTGCCGAATATCGCACGGGAAATTCGTCCCGGTGTGAACAGGCCTTTAACGTTAGTGCCTGTTTGAACAAAGTCACGGTAAATATCAACAAACAGGCCGGGTCATTGTTTATATTTACACTGAGTAAATAGTGATAAATGCCTTAAAATAAACTGTAAGTTAGTTTGAATAATTGTTGGCTGATTTGAAAGCACCCTTAAAGGGTTAGTTAATTGAAAAATTAAAATTCTGTCACCATTCATTCACTCTCATGTTGTTCCAAACCCGTAAGTCTTTCGTTCATCTTCGGAGCACAAATTATTTTTTTTTAAGGAAATCTGATTGATTTCTGAAATCTAATTTATTTCTGTCCCTCCATTGACAGCGCAACACATCTTTGACGCTTCAAAAAGTAGGCTAAGTTCATAAAGAGATTGTAAAACTGATATGAATTGAGCGGTTTAGTCCAAATTTTCTGAAGAGACGATCACTTATGATGAACAGATTGAATTTAGGCTTTTATTCACATATAAACATTAATCAACTGGCACATCAGTTGTGGTAAACGGAACCTCATTGGTTCTTGCTGAAGCTCAAAGGTGCTGTGTAACACGAGAATGAACCTCATTGGTTCTCACAGGTCAAGTGAACATGCTTGAGCTTCCCTTTACCACAACTGATGTGTTCGTTGTTGATGAATGTTTATGTGAATAAAAACCTAAGTTCAATCTGTTCATCAAATAAAGTTATTGCATCTCTTCAGAAAATTTGGACTAAACCTCTTAATTCATATGGATATGATCTTTTTTATGAACTTTTTGAAGTAGTGTCAATGGATGGACAGAAAGCTCTCAGATTTCATTAAAAAATATCTTCATTTGTGTTCTGAAGAACAACATGAAGGTGAGTAAATGATGACAGATTTTTCATTTTTTGGGTGAATTAACCCTTTAATATTAATAACAAAATAGACAGTGACAGGTTCACTCCAGCTCATTATGAATGCAATCAAATAAGCTGTGCTAATACCTTTGCTAGTACTGGATTTACACAACATTTTGGGTCGTAATTCACATTTTAGATCAGCAGTATTTACCGTGGTTGTAGAAAGCTTTTTCTAACTAGGTCTAAGTGGGAAGGGTATTAAGCTGTTTGGAGGCCACGTGTCAATATATGAGGAAGCGTCTACACCTGAAGATGTTTGTTGGTAACGTCTGCAGTTCTGTAAGCAGTTAAGTAGATGCTTGAAGTTGGACCAGGAACGAATAACTGTCTCCTCTCATGTCACTCCACAAAGGCCACTTTCAGTCTATCTTGATGAAAATGATATAATCATCATCAATAGAGAGAAGTTGTGCGTGACAATTTTTCCCTCTTATGTGATGTCATCACAAGAGGTTTGCTTTTGGACATGCACTACCGGTCAAAAAAATCTTTGTGAAATATTATTACAATTTAATAAAAAAAAAGCTTTGTGAAATATTATTACAATTTAAAGTAAGTGTTTTCTATTTTAATATATTGACATTCTCGCAGTGGAAAATACATTGCGGAGCAAAAGAGGATGCTGACAACTTGCCGACAGCTTTCAAATTTCGTTTAAAAAAAATGAAGAAGAAATTCAAATAATACAGTTTTGTGTCTCTTTGATGTGTTGTGACGTATCGCTTCAAGCGGCATGTGAACCACTCATCTCTATCTACTAGTTATAGCATGGAATTATCATTAATAGTTCTTATTATTAACAATGTTGAAAACAGTTTTTGCTATTTAATATTTCTGTGGAAACTTCTGGATTCTTTGATTTAAAAAAATAAATGAATTTAATACATAAAATGTATTAAAAAAAGAATACATTTAAGTGTAAATATTTCACAATATTACTTCAAAAACTTAAAAAACATTCAAAAATCTGAATTATTACAAACTTTTGAATGGTAGTTTATTCAAATGTTTCCCGATTTGTGTGTTACGAAAAAAAGCATATGGTGTTCTTGTAGGGTTGGAAAGTCCCTTGATATCAAGCATTTTTTCTCTCAAAGGGTTGTTTTGTTGGAAAGCAAAATATTTACAAGAGAGAATTTCTCAAGCACGCAGATTGTTTCTGTAAAGGAAAGTGGTCTCTCATTGTGATTCCCATTGCTACAGATTGTCTTTTCATTCAAAGTGCAGAATCCCAATTTTATGTCCTGCACATTCCTTCCCCTTTGGGTGATAGTTCACCCAAAAATGAAAATTCTGTCATTAATTCCTCCCCCTCATGTCGTTCCAAACCCAGAAGACTTTCGTTCATCTTCGGAACACAAAAGAAGATCTTTTTGATAAAATCTGAGTGATTTCTGTCCCTCCATTGACAGTCTATGCAACTGACACTTTGACGCTTCAAAAAGTTCATAAAACTATGTGCTAAGGTTAGGCCTCAAGATCCTCAAAAACACGATACTCTTCAGCAATTACAGTGCAGGCACTGTGAAAGCGCTAGATCAGGTCAGTAAAGATGAGATGAACCAACAAATCAACTACTGCGTTGTTTCTGAATTTCTACAACAAATCTCATTGTGCAAGCAAGAGCCAAAATGTGGAGTCTGTACAGCTGCCTCTAGGACAGTCAACCGTTACATCAGGCTTTGTTAATAGGCGTTGCTAGACTAGACAAAAGCAGTGTCATTGAGCTAGAGAATAAAATTTAAACATCATTGTCTGCAGCATTTTAGTAATCAATCCACCATGTTCATATGACTCAGAGCAAGTCTTCAAAATCAGGAACAGCTTCAAGTGCAAATGAGCATGTCAGCATTTCATCAAACACACTAAAGCAAGCCGCAAAATCCCCTTTCACAGTAAATGACAGACAGAATGGACTGTTTCCTATTGTTTTAAAGAGTCCAAATCCAAAATGTGGTCACAAGACCCTCGTTCAGGTGATGTCAGTGGCTTGTCTGAAAGTCTAAACAACACTTCTAATGCAAACAGCCTTTTGCTGCTATTGCATATCGATTTAAAACAAACGGGAATGGCAAAAAGGAAATGGGTGGAAAAGGACAAATCAAAGTGAATGGGGGTTGTTTATGTGCTTGCTAAAATTCATTAAACTTCTAAACCGTTAACAGAAAAAATGTGACCTTAAAGGAATAGTTCACCCCAAAAATGTACATTGTGTCATTATTTATCCAAACTACTCTTCTGTGAAACACAAAAGATGAGTTTTTGAATGTTATATTTGCCAGGGTACCGGATCTCTCAAACCTAAAGAATTACACTAAAAGCATCATAAAAGGGCTCCAAATGAGTTGTGCACTGTATTAAACATCTTTAGAAGTTTTGTGTTACAAAAAAACTATTTAATGAAAATCTTATTCGCCTTTGCACTTTCTGTTGGACTTCATGAGAAAAGTAATGTCTGATTCATCAATGCATCATTTTCGTGTGTCAGAACATTCCAATGATTCACTTCATGAATGATTCATTCACGTTCTCACGTTTACCCCACTCATCCAGTCACAGTCATATTCATAGTTCATGAATCACACTGACCTCTTTTATTACTCTTTTATGCTGTTTTTGCATCCTTTTGATGTTTGACGGCTCCGTCCGGTCCCCATTGACTTTCATTATATTGAAATGAAGTATTCTTCAGAACACACCTTTTATGCTCCATGAAAAGTCAAATGGTTTTGAAACAACATAAGGTCGATTCAATTACAGTGTAATCATTCATTCAAATGGTTAGCATTTTTGGCTTTATAGATTCCACCTGTGCACGATTTTCTTCTGTATATGCTGGCATATAGAACCGACCTACCGTACTGTAATTGTTCCCAGCATCTTCCTCTTGCAGCTTTACTATTACGCTGTTGTAGATCTGGCTTCTGGTTTGTTTTACAGCTCTAAATACATCCCCATACAGCCACCTCAAAGTATGCAACATGACGGCATTATGACGGATTACCCGCAAAACTCTGTCATACACAAACCCGCAGCTCAACCCCTGTTCCTCTGCTCGGTTATTTTCATGGAAGTGAGAATACATTTCATCACTTTTCAAAACCATAATATATATATGTAGGGGTCAGGGTTTCCGTTGTCCGGTAATTACCGGACATTGGCCGGGAAAAAAATGAAGTGTCCGACAAAATTAAATCTCTCCGGTCAAATTGTCCGATTAATATTGCCTAACAATCCCGCCCCCCTAACACAATTTGAATTTGAGAATAAGCCTAAAATGTATTAAGCAAAAATGCACCGACCTTTGGCTATGTTAGAAAGGAACAGGCTCTACCGTTTGAAGTTATTAAACAACATCGCATGCTGCATTTCAAATAAAGGGCACGCCTAAAACGGCTGTAATAGAGACTTAAACAACGAACGATTGAGTGAGACGTTCCAGAGTGGACCAAGCTCGCCAAGATAGCCTGTGTAATCCCTGTCTCGAGTGTTCCTACAGAGAGGGGGTTATCGCTGCAGAATCGGATCAAGACGAAGCAGCGAAGTCGCCTTGCGGAGAACAAGGTTACGCGGCTTATGCGCATTGCAAGTTGTGGAGAGACACTGGGAAGTTTTGATTTTAAGTCGGCAGCTGCATAATTCAGCACTGCAAAACAGCGTAAAAAGTAGCCTAAAATGACGCGAGACAATGTTATAGGCCTAGTCATTTGTTTGATTCAGTTCATTTGACAAGGAGTCATTTCACGGTGGCCAATTTAAATGTTACCAGCTAAATGAGACATACTGAGAGTGTAGAATTAAGTTCGCTTGAGTAAAAACAATAGGCTACTATTCAGATATTTTATGTGGGGAAGGGGGATTGGTTTGTTAAACTATGAATGTGAAACCATAGTAAAAACAATTGGCGTTGATTGACGCCAATCGGACGTTCATGTTTTTTTCCGTCTATTTGAAAGTTAGGCTAATAAACATGTTGCATTCTATACGGCCTGATTATGTCATTTTTTAAGTTACATAGCCTGCCTCCAGTTTTCCTCAACTTGACTAATTAAGAGGCGATATTTGACCGGCATATCATCAAAATGTCCGTAAAACAAAGTGACCGGCACCATTTTTTTCTAGCGGAAACTCTAGTAGGGGTGTGTGATACTGACAAAAAACAGTGTTTAAGATATTTTCAATCACGATAATTTGACAAAATATTGCTGAGTGTGTTTTTGTGCTGGTAACTTCCAAAGCTTTTCATATTCTTCATAATCTGTACGGTGGTCAGTCTAAAGCAGTGGCATCTTATATCATGAATCATGATATTAGTCATTTTATTTCATGATAACAATATATATCACAATATAGTTATTTTTGCTTTAACTGGGCTTGACAACCTTTTTTCCCAAGAAACATCTGTGCACCTGTAGTATCTTTAGGGACGCAACTAACAATTTTTGGTAGCTAAAAATTTGGTGCATCCCTATTAGGCCATCCTTAAAAAATATTCTTGTTTGCCGTAAACCGACCGACCCTGTCAATTTAGGACCGACCCAATTTTTTTATTTTTTTTGTTTTAGACCGACCGACTTGCCGGTTGTAAACTTGCGTTAAGACCACTGATCTATATAATGACTGGATAGCTCATGACGTTCTAAACTGCCATCAGGCAGTGAAGCCACCGGAAGTGTTCGAGCGGCCATCTTACGATTCCCTACCATCAGAGGGCTCCAACGCCCGTTATACAGAGATTGGTAGGCCCGACGGCACTTTAAAGATGAACCAACCGCTGAGCAGCATACAAGTGTAAAACGACGTTCACAAAAGGACGTAGAAAAACTGCCACAGGTTGTAATTCAAGCCCTATAAGTAGTTATTTATATGCAAAATTGTCGCTATGCCCGTGTTGTTTTCTCCGAGGCAAGAGTTACGGTAATGCTGCTGCTTCTTTAACAAGCAACGATAAAACAGTCAACAGTAAGTTAGCCTATAAGAAACATCAGAGCAGCAATAATCACAATTAAGTGTCCAATAGCGACACCATTTAAAAGCTTCAAAAGAGCTTTGTGTAGAGTCCGTTTACCGTTACATTAACCCATACAATTTGTATTATGCATTTCCTGAACATGTACTTGCTAAGCAAACACTTTATATGAACAAACTACTAATCTATAAAACACAATCGGTCTTCCGACCTCGTTGAAGGCGGTGAGAGAGTGCGCGCGCGCGGCCGGGGCTCTCTTTCTCTGCTCGTTCTTATGCGCCGTCCACTGATCTAAATAATTCGTTGTTAAGACGACTTTGTTCCCTCGTTTTAATAAATCGTGGACACGTTGAACTAATTCCCTCCCTCATTTTGATTTAACGAATTACAACGTGGCCACAATATAGTAAAACGAGGGAACAAATTAGTATAACATGCTGAGGTATTATTAATTTGTGGCCACTAAACAAAATTCACCTGAATATTCACCAATTCACAAAAATATAGGTCTTTAGCATTCACTATATAATTAATATTATCAAACTGTTTTTCTTACCTGTGAAGATAGCTCTTCAGTGAAGGCCGACTAGTGTTCTCATACAGCTTTTTATTACTTTTGCAAAGAAATTGGCGTTTTTTAATAAGCTGGAAAAATTTCTGACTTTAAACAAATACCCATTTAAATGCTTAGGATGTTTGCGTTGTGAGAATGTACATGGATACTTTAGATTTAAAAACTGTGTCTCGTTAGGCAATGTTTTTTCAGTCAAATCATAAAATTTCCTATTGATTCAATAGAACGCGTGAGCTCACTAGGGAATACCAATATGGCGGCGCGGTGGCTTCACTGTTTATGACGTCATGAGCTATCCAGTCATTCTATATAGATCCATGGTTAAGACCGACCGATTTTTTTTTTTTACTCTTCAAACAACTAATACAAATTCAATAAAATAATATTAATTATATTTTAGTAAGTATTGTGAAAGTTGCTTATGCCTACATACAAACGTAGGCTACGTTCTTTCTTTTAAATAAAAACCCGTGGCGTCATCGTCATCTATGATTATGTTTACACCATTGGTTTACGCATGCCACACTATGGCTTGTACGTTCGCTTCGTGACTGTTTGCGCTTGGTAATGATGATGCAGTAAATAAAATGTTTGCGGTCACCGTTCAAAATCATACGGGTTTGGGCACCATAATACATCATAATACAAAAATAATACAAAAAATGCATTAAAACATCTCGACACCGCTTTAACTTGGCACGAAGTTTTGGAAAAACTGTGCCCAGATCTTTTCCCCTCCCTTCTCCCCTGTCTAACGGTGATCGTATCGACTGACCTGAAGGAAACCACTAAAATGTTGGTGGAGGAAACTCAAACTATTGAGGACGTGTTACAATTTGACCCTAAAATCAAAGTGGTTTCTTTTAAATTGAAATTTCAAAGTGAGCCACCACCACCAGCCTTTTTTTAATTTATTTTTTTTACCAAAAATGTGTTTTAGGTGGACAGATCAATACAATGTCTTTTCTGTTAACCAAATGCTTTTTAATATTCGCTATTACTTCAATGCAAGTGAACAAGTGCGCCGTTATTTGTTGCTTAGTGACGTGTGTGTTCAAGTAAGCCAGAAATGCGCAGATTCTGCGCAATACACTGTATTTAATATATCATGAGGACACACGCCCTCTTTACGTTAGTCCTAATGCCTCTTAGTTGTCCGTGGATTTGCATATATTTGGCGAAAATGGAAACGTCTTTAGATATGGAAAATCGATTTTACAATCGATTCAATGAACACTTATGTCTCAAAAATCGAACAGGATTTTTTTCACAAAAGTGACAGCCCTAAAACGTTACCGGTCTCTGATTTGTAGGTTGCATTGACACCTTGCGGTGGATGCACGGTTTGAAGACCCAGTCAGTGACATCACAATATGCAAAATTGTTTAAATTTATACCTACGTAATCACCATGACCAAAATTGTACCTTTTCTTTTACATTGAATCTTGAAAAAAAAAAATATATAGACCTACCTACCGACCCTTTTTACTGCAAACCAAAATATTTTTTAAGATGGCCTTATGAGGCTAAATTTGCCCCATTAAACTGATTTCCAGGGGAAACCATTTCTACCCTTATTAGATGTATGCATCATCTTTTGTCAAATTCGTATAAATTAATTTAGAATAAGACATTTATATGGTGTTGATAATCAAATGGAATCAATATCAACAAAATCAATTTTTGCACAGCAGAAGTGGCACAGAAGCTGCATCTGAAGCACCATTCAGATGTGTTTGCACTGCAATTATTAATAAATATTTTTAATATGGATATAGGTTTTTTTTTTAATGAAATGCATTACATATGAAGCTAAAACTGTCAGTAGGTGGCGGCAAGTCATTGTCTTAATGAAGTCATTGAATCATTTATTCAACTGATTTGTTTAAAAATGCTGATTCATTCAGGACGAAACACCCGTGTTGCTTAGAGATGCACAGCAGTTCTGTTGCAGCTTTGTTTGGAACTATTTTCGTTGGCGAATTAGAGCAATAAAAGGACACTACTCTGACTAAAATGTACCACTATTAGCATCTTATTTATTTAACTGTTTAAATTAGTATCACTTTTGCAATTGTGCTGATATTCGGTAATCATGCTATCATACAGTGCTTGCTTGTCTAATATTGCTTAATTATATCATAAATACTGGACAAAAACTCATACAGGGGCATTTTTGCTTCCATAAATTCAATTTGGGGGTAATTCTTACTGCATTCTGCCAGGCTACATCACGCTGTGAAAGTCTGCAATCTCACTCTATTTGTTTTTTTTGTTTTTTACATATTGAGTGACATGCTTGATAATGTCAGCTTCCTCGTCATTAACATTTACATTATTATCGTGTACACACATATTGCACACCTGTGCTGATAACTATATTTTTGCATTTTGTGTACCGTTGGCTCGTACAGAACGGACTGCAATGATGCTAGAAGGATGTTAATATACAGTTCTTATAGTCCCCCTGTGGTGAAAATCAAGCTATTAATGTTGTTTTATGTCTATGTGTTTTTTTTAAGACTTTAAGACAAACCATTTGCTGATTCATAAGTCAACTCCATTGCCAAAGACAGTCTCTAAAATGCAGTTTGAAATCGCTGGTGTTTCTGACGACACAAACTATCTTGTAACTAATCACGCAAATTAGCTAAAAATAAACATTAATAATCAAGCATAACTTTAACTGGTAATAATTAATTCTGAATATTTGGATCAGTTAATTGACTTAATTTAATGTAGTAAAATTAATATTATCAGTCAACCTGTTCGTCCTGTGAACACTGTTAATTGTTTGTTAATTCTAAGAAATGTTCATTTCCAGGGGAGGGAAATGTCTTTCTTACTGTACAGTAAGAGCCTGTAGTCAAAATCTAAATCGTAAAATAAACTTTGTTGCAAGCAGAGAATCTGAACCAAATACGTATTGTGCACAAGTTTTATGAACTAAATCACAAACATAACTAATCTAAACATACATATTCGCACAATCACACATACATGGGTAAAATAAAAAGTGACAGGATGAAACCGTAAACAAGGAATGAAGCTATGGAAAAGATTCATCTAACTATGAAAAGAACCATTAGCTTATTGTTTTCAGAGCACCTCATTAAATGTATGCTTGCATGGCCTTTGCAGTTTGCATGGTTCCATGAGTTTCAAACGATTTCTTCTGCATTGAAGAAATTATGAACTTGCATGGTTTGTTTGACTCCGTTCTGGTTTAAAGTTCTCTCTCTCTCCATGAGCACATGGCTGGAGTGCAGATTGTGGCCTGCTGGCCCTGGGCCGGAGAGGCCACGCAGAGCCACCAGAGAAGTCGAAGAGTTGATGTTTGGAGTTGCGATGGACTTCTTTTGCATTGAATGAAGAAATTGTGCCAAACTCCTGATGTTGTCCTTGATTCTGTTGTGGTTGAGAGAGTCCTCTCTCTCCTGAATGAGGACATGGCTGGTTGTAAGTCAAGGCCTGCTGCCCTGTGGCCTGGTGCCACGCAGGACAGCAACCCAAACGTACAGAGAAGGCCAAGAGAGGGAAGGGCTTGTGTAGAGGCAATTTAAAGCCCGAGAATGGGCTTTAAAGCTTTTAATGTAACAAATAGTTATGTGTCTGATTGTCTCAGTCGTTACAACGTCAACGTGGTCACCAACGAGTGGATCTCTGAGCTGCTGTGAGTCAGTGGAGATGGGGCTAATTTGCATATTCATAGAACCACGTTCTAAATGAGGCAAGGGTTCAAGCTATGTTAAAGGGCCCCTGAAATCAAAATTGATGTTTTTTAGCTTTTAGTATGAATATGTTAGGCTTAAGGTTATGAATAAGCTGGTGTGTTCCAAACCAATGACAAAATTCACATTTAGGAGATATAAGCATTAAAAACTTACAGTCCCAGACTTCCGCTAATCCGCTAATCACGAATTTCTATGACGTCACAGCGGAATTCAGCTCCTCATCACATCTTCTATCCACTCAAATGCTCTCTAGAATCTAAACCTCCGCCCCCTATGCTATAAACACCACCTGGCCCAAGCTACCATCGTTGACACGTCCCGGAGCAATATGGGTTTTTGCCAGGGTCGATATTGTCTCTAGAGTTCTCAACGGGCCGACAAACCCGACGGGACCCGCAGGTTCAGGCCGGGTTCGGGTCGAAAATATAAGCAAATGACTCGGGTCGGGTCGGACCTTGGGCTTAATCTTTTTTTTTTATTAATCATCGCTGCTGTTCACTGTAAAGAAAGTTTGGCTGCTGCGTGCAACGTGCATCGCAGGAGCAGACCTGACGCCGCTGTGTGCACGCCTTTAGCCTGGAGAAGAAGATGGAGTTGGTGAAAAGTAAACTTGCCGCAGGTGAATTCACCGTCGCTACTACAGGAGTGGGAAAATCCGAGGTCTGGAAAGTGTTTGGAGTGGTGTTGGATTCTGATGGAAATTCTACAGGTTATGTGCAAGGTGCTGATGAAATATGACAGCAAAAAAACAAGTCGTTATTTCGACATAACATCTCGTTATTTCGACATAATAAGGGGACATTCTAATATGCATTAAGCTACATTTAGCGTTCTTATAATGAGTTTCTATGGGAGGAAAATGCTTAACGTCAAATTAAACGCTTTGCGTTCATATTCTGGACTTATCTGATTTTTGTAGTATACTTTATTATGATTTTAGTATCATATTGATTAATAAATGCACACACAATTATCCGTGAACTTGATAAATGTTGCAGATATGTTTTAGGCTACTATGCGTAAACAAATTGCTTTCAATTATGTGTGCAAAATTCAGAATTCAACGAATGTGCAGCAATTTGTACAAATAGAGACATTTTTGTGTATAAAAGACATTTTTGTTTTATTTTGTATTAGTGATTGTAATTTGCTCGTCCATTTATTGACGTCTGAGTCGATCTCATTTGAGTGTATTCGGCAATTTGCTTAACGTGTATTTAAATGCGTTGAGGTTATATTCTGAGCTCATCAGATTTTGTTGTACATATACTTTATTAGAATGATTTTTTACTGTTTGGTCTGTTAGTAAATAACACTGTCCGTTATGTTAAGGTTTGTATTCATTTCGATATGCCACTAGAGGGCAGAATAAGAACGGGAATTAAAGAACACATTGTAGTTATGTTGACGTACTGTTTTCATAACACTGGATATTCTACTAATTTATACTTTTCTAAAACATTGCATATTAATGGCAATTAACTTTAGCAATTACACATAGTTTTGTGCTAATTTTGTTTTCAGTATTGCTCTTTCAGCCAGCTTTATAGTTTATCTATTAGATTTTGTTTATTTGTTAACTTTACACAACTCATTTAATCGCAGCTAGCCTATTTTGCTTCATGTGCTTGGCCATTGTTGGCCAGATCAGAAACTCTGTTTTACTTGACTTGGCTTGCATTGCCTTAGACCACTACTGCGACTATTATTATTATTAATAATAATAATATTAATTTAACTATTATTGTTGTTGTTGCACTGAATTCGTTGAATTTTGCACACATAATTGAAAGCAATTTGTTTGTGGATAGTAGCCTAAAACATATCTGCAACATTTATCAAGTTCACGGATAATTGTGTGTGCATTTATTAATCAATATGATACTAAAATCATAATAAAGTATACTACAAAAATCAGATAAGTCCAGAATATGAACGCAAAGCGTTTAATTTGACGTTAACATTTTCCTCCCATAGAAACTCATTATAAGAACGCTAAATGTAGCTTAATGGATATTAGAATGTCCCTTTATGTCGAAAAAATGAGATATTTATGTTGAAATAACAAGATATTATGTCCAAATAACGACTTAAGTCGAAATAACGAGATATTATGTCGTAATAACGAGTTATGTCGAAATAACGAGATATGTCGAAACGCTGTCACGTTATGTCACGCTTGGCAAAAGTTCTGCCACTAGACCATTAAAGTGCACATGCTTTATTCGTGGATCTATGGATTTATTCACATGAAAATTCTCGGCACTAACAATATTAGTAGATCTCATTAAATGGCAAATTAAACCCAATGTACTATTGAAATTGATGACTGGACATCATAATGTTATATTTTCCGAAAATAGTTATTGTACACATATATTGTACATATATCTTAGCATTGTATAGCAATCTCCTCCCCCCCACTCACCTGTCCTACCCACTTTTTAAAACAAAATTACGCCACTGGTTGGAGATGTGTGTGCGGTTGCTCAAACGCTCGAGTTTTATTCAGTTTTCCAACTGTATGTTGGTTAAGATTGAAATGGCTAGAATTTATTCACAACTCTACTATTGAATCCAATGTATCATTGGCGCTCGGATTCGCTTCCATGGTGCTATCAAGTGCGACTTGCAGTCTGTGAGGTAAACTAAACGCTATTGGCTATTTGAATAGGGGGAGGAGCCATATGTCCCGCCTTAGCTTCCTGTTTCAGTGGAAATTACGTCAACGTATCATACAATGCTGTGCGTTCCAAGGGGCCTTTAAGGCATAAAGAATTTTTTTTCAAGGAAAAAACTTTTAAATATTTAATTTTGGTAATTTTATACAATTATTGACTACAGGATGACTTAAGAAGTTTTAAGTGCTTTTTATCATGTTGTTATGTGGTTGCTTCTAGGGTGTTCGCGATTGTTGCTAGGTGATTGATATTATTATTATTATTTATTATCACTGTCAAGATATCCAGGTCTATACTCTCAAGATATGACTCTAGCCCCTCTATTTTAACTATGCGATTCTTACCATGTCTTACTTTAGTTTGTCCTCTTTTGCCCCTTTTCTTGTCGTATCTCCGTCTCTTTTCTCACTCTTTTTCTTTGATTAGACCGTTACTTGCTCTAGAGCCAGTCCAAAGTGCACAGCAGAACTTCCTCTTCAGCAGACTAGACGATTGATAAATGATGTGGACTGTCCAGCTGGTTTCTTTCCAGATGGAATCAAACAGCTGAGGAACATGGGATTTGCAGCCTGGCTGTAATGACTTTTAGCAGTAATGTCTGCCCTGACTGATGATACACTGGTGCCCAGATACAAGCCTCTGACAAAACCCTTCTGGACAGAACTGACCTCAAAACATGCGCTGACTGTCTGCCGCTGCCTATATCTCAGGTTGTCTCCTTTTCCCTCTCAACACTCTCTTCATCACCTGGTCGTCCACCTTCCCACAGGAAAGTTTTGTTTCTCATATTGGTTGATGTTTCATAGCTCAGAATACTTGTAGTGGCACAAAGTGGAATTGCAAAAACAGTTTTTTTCCCCCTGTGGTTCGAGTGCCCACATACGTGCCCTGATCCTCTCCAAGTGTTGTGCCTTATTCCCGGCTGGATGTTGCAAATGTGTTGCTGTTTATCGAGTGCAGTAAAACTTTGGCATCCGCTATCACATCCCTCTGGGTGTATGGTGTCTATAAATGAGTGAATAAATAAAAACACGCTTCAATACTCTAACCTAGAGCAACCCAAGGATCTGCTCAGTTCTGGGTCCTATAATGGGACAGATGTGTCTGTTTTTGGGCTTTGTGTTCTTTATTCATTATTGGAAGCCCCTCAGACTGCTTACTTGTAGCTATTCCTCCACTGGCCCCGCTTTTTACACAGTCCCACGACTTTTCAGAGGACAGTTTTATAAAGAAAACTTCAGTATTGTTGCTCTTGCTTCTTCATAGTCTTGTTCGGATCGTATCCAACTTACTTTGTCTAAACACAGACTTTGGAAGGCTAGAGACGGGGTTATCATTTCTATGGGGGTCAGGGTTAAGTGGGACAGACGGCCCATTTCTGTGTAATGTTGTGCAGTGCTACAGCATATGTGGCTGTACACTGTTATCTCTCATACAGACAGCTGTAAAAAGATGTTTCTACAGACAAGTGAGCTATTGCTTAAATTCACAGGGAATTTTATAAACTTTGGATGATGATTATGTCTGATTTGAGTGCTTAACTCTAAAGGCCATTGCACACTGAGTCCGAAATTTTCGTATGCGTTTTTTCGTGTTTCGTCAGCCTAAAAATTTGTCACGCACAGAAACCTTGCACACTGAGTCCGATGCGTATTTATTAAACCTTTGCGGAAAAAAACGCAAAAAATACAAAATGGATTCGTCAAGCAGTGAGGATGATTTTGTTGCCCTCTCTCTTCTTAAAAAGAGAAAAAGAAAGAGGAAATATTGGGTCCATCCAATCCTGAGATTGCGCCGAGAGGAAGGAGAGTTTCAGCTCCTTATCAAGGAGTTGCGAAATTATCCCGAGCGATTCAAAATTTACCTCAGAATGTCAGTGGAACAGTTTGATGCTTTGCTAGCGATACTGGAGCCAGATATTAAAAAGAAGACCACGGTAGTTTATATTCTAGATACTTAGTTTAGAAACTTTATATTCAGTGTCTTTGTAATCTGCATTTTGTTTTTCATACAGTACTTTGTGCTGCGAGACGAAGTGTATCAACTTGTCAGACGCCATTCTGGATTTTGTCGTTCGCTTGTACGGTGGCTGTGGCTCTGAATTGTCAAAAAATGCTGGCTGTGGTTGCGAAAAACGCAGAAAATCAAACCCGATCCGAATTTTTTTTTTAACGTGCGAAAATTTCGGATTCGAATTTCGGACTGCAACATTTGCCCTTAAGGGTGAATTTTTATTTTCTAAATGTGGTGAATTAAATAAAAGCAGAGCTTTGAATCATTCTCCTCAGTTCATTGCTTTGCCACTTGTGCGCCTGTTTGCTCACACTCCCAGAAGAGTGCATTTGCATAGTCAACAGTGCAGGTGGTCTGAACCTATTTACTGATGCAAACTGAGATTCAGAACTTTTTCCATCTTCCAAACTGTATGATTTTCATTACTTTCGGTTTCATGTAGAACTGCTACCCATCAAATGCTAAATGAACAAATGGCTCTCAAAAAGCTGGTTCTTTTTAAGGGAAGCAGAAACATACAGCATGACCAGTGTACAAACACACAAACACAAACACACAAGGCTTGTTCGAGATGGTTCGGCTTCTCGCAGACCGATCGGCACATGACATCAAATCACTGCGAAAGCGATCCAAAAACACAAGGAGTCGTATGCTCTCCAAACACTCCCGCAGCTCCGATCGGTCCGCGCTGCTCCGATGCATCTCACATAAAGTGAAGTGTAATTTATATTAATAAATTAAAGTGTTGTGATTTATAAAATGGCGGTCAAGTTTTTGTTCGTCTTGTTGGTGACGGTAACCCCACCCGCAGCCCCTGAAGCAAGCGGCTCTTACTTCTAGACCAGCAATGTTTTAGTGTTACTTACGAACCACTTTTCCTGGTTCAGAGCTGGTGCTTTGGCTGTCGAAAGACAAAGAACTGATTTGAAACTAGGCTCTGGCTCTGAACCAGCACTCAAACTGCCTTGGTGGAAAAGGGGTATTAGTGAGCTGGTTCTTTTTAGTTAATCAAAACACTCAGCATGACCAGTGTAGTACGAATCATGAACAAATTACCCTTTAAGTGCTGGTTCTTTTTAGTGAATCAAAAACACACAGCATGTACTATACATTTGTACCAGTATAGTACAAATCCTGATCAAATGACTCCTATGAGCTGGTTCTTTTTAGTGAATCAAAAACACACAGCATGACCAGTGTAGTCCGATTCTCGAACAAATGGTTCTTATAAGCTGGTTCAATGAATGAATGACAAATGGTACCACATTTTAAATGATTTAGTAGTTTTATTTAATATATATAGGCCTAGTTGGAATCAGTTGTTGGATTACATTTACGGCGCTTATAAAATAATGGGAAAAGTCATTAAGTCTTTGTAAACATCTTTCACAAGAATTGTTTTAAACCAAAATTTGTTGAAATCTGAAATTGTCATCAATTGGAAACAAAATTCATTAGTTTTTTCCAAATATTTACTCCTCAAAAGACCAAAATTCCACACCATTTTCATTGCTGTCTACGGAAAGTTTATTTTCTGTAAATCCCAATGTGTGCTTCTGGGAAATCTTGTACCTAACATTCATAAATCAGGCCACAGGAATGTCTATCAAGGAAAGAAATGGTCTATTTTGATCCAAAGTCTCCATTTCTTCTCCTTAAAATAAAATCACATGGCACTCTGGGAGACCCAACTGAGACATACAATTGAGTTCTCATTTGTGACTTTTCCTTTCCTCTGGCTTGTTGTGTTTGTGATAGTTCATCAGGCATTTCCTGGACTTCCTGGTTTCTTGGCCCGGTACAGCTGTGCAGTCCACCTGCTCCGCTTGGAGATTAAACTCGCTTTCTCAGGACTTCTGGAGTCAATTAAGCAGTCCGAAAACGCAGAGCTGAGGTGAATTTAGATGCAACTGTCTGCCGAATGGAGAAAAAGCTGCCAGCGCTCCAGTGAAAGGTATAAACGGTACCAGAATTCAACAGTCATACATTCACGTCCTTGTTGGTTCGACACAAGCCAAGGCCGAGCTGAGGAAGCTGGTGGACGGCCATGTTGAATCAGTGATTCATTGTATAAGCATAATGCATTGGAGATGAAATGTGGTATTTTCTGCTCTTTGTGTGTCTGTCTTCACTATGTGGGCTAGTGACAAGGAGAAAGTGTTGTGAGTCACTCGTGGGAAAAGTACCGCAACATTCTAAAATAGGATTACAAATGCTGTTTTTGGCAGGTGCGTTAATGCGCTGTCAAGGACTCAATTTCGCTCATGTACTGTTCTTCTGTCTTCTATCATCCACAGGCACGCTGAGTGTCATCTGTAATCTGTGTTGATATACAGTAGGATCTGCTGTCTATAGTGGAACAGGTAACATTTCCAGATAAGGCCGTCCATTAGTGTGGTCCCATAAAATACCATAATAAATAGCCATTTCTTATTTATTCTAAGGTTTCATTCAACTGTCTAAGGCACGCTTGAACCAGCACTGGAAAACAAAAATCTGTCACTTAAAAGCTGATAGTAAATGCAAAATGACATCGAATCGGCAAGTAACACATTGAATTAAATGTGAAATTTTGAAGTAGAAAGACTGAAATGGCAGTTTCTTGTAAAATTTGCTCTGATAATCTTTGTTGTATTTACAACTTTTACAAACCATTTTTTAGTTTGAGTGTTCTTTTAGTATCATTTGCATACCATTCTAGTATTTGTTTTTTAAATTAGGCTATTTAAAAAAAATATATTTTTCTTTTTTTTCTGATTTAACATTTCTATTTAGCATCAGTTTATTTTGATTTCAGTTTTAGTATTTTACATCTAACGTTTGTATTTTTCAACTTTATTTCAATTATTGGAAATTATTAGTAATGTTTTAGTTAAGAATAACACTGCCTTGAACTGGGATGCAAGTAGAAATCTAAAATGCAAGAAATTGTCATCTTAATGAGTACTTTTGCTTGGTTTTGCAGTAAAAATACAGTAAACATTCTTAAATTAAGATTTTTTTTTGAGGAGCATAATTGCGTAAGATAGTAACACAATATTAAGACGTTATTGTATGTATGTAAATGATGATGATGATGATGATGATGATGATAATAAATATATCAAGTCATTAAGTCTTTGTAAACATCTTTCACAATAATTGTTTTAAACTTAGATTTGTTGAAATCTGAAATTGTCATCGATTGGCAACAGCATTCATTAGTTTTTTCCAAATATTTACTCCTCAATTTTTTTTTTAAAATCAATGAAATTATTTTAGTTTTTATAATAATGTTTTTATTTATTTTTTGCTCATAGTAAAATCACAAATAAGATCTCTTTTATGACTCAATTTCCTCTCATACAGCAAAGAGATGAATGAGAGCAAATTGAGACCTTTTGCTTTTTCTTCTGAGATAAACACTCCAGTAATCCCACATTCGTCTCCTCTTGAGTTTCTGAACAGGTCTCAAACTTAATTCCCAAAAAAACCCAAAGAGATTTAAGCTGTGCCATTCACACTATAGCATAAGGATTATTAGGAGAAACATCTGAGATGAAATTGATGTCATAATTGACGAAGTTGATAATTGAAACTCCAAGGCTGTTCTATAAAAGGACAACTTCTTAGCAATAAAATGAGTATTAACTGAATCATGATTTATTGACTGTTCTTAAAAACTTAATAGAAACCGAAATGTTTCTCTTAAGTAGACCGATAATCTCAGGGCAAATGGTCACTCTCCCCGTTTTATTGTGTCATCGACTGCCTTTCTGGTTAGTCATGTTTGTTTGCATCTGTTTATTCATGTCTGGCTATAGTTTTGTCTTCCTTCATTGGGACGGGCCTCTTGAGAATGAGAGGTGAACGCAGGCTGCTATCAGATCCAGGCTGATGTGGATGGATTTGGTTTCATTTGTGTTTTGAGACCAGAGCAAATCCAGACTTCTAGCTCTTATCCAAAATGATAGCTGAGCAATAAATTTGATACAATTTTCTGATGACTCCATGGGAAAATGGTTGCGCTGCTTTTTTTATTAAGTATTAAAGATAAAACCAAATATATATAATATACAAAGATCTTTCAGTAAGTAATTAAACAGCTTCTCATGTACTTTTTTTTTATTAAAAAAGTGAATCATTGAATCATTCGGACTTAATCATTTTTAATCATTCATAGTCATTTGGGTTTTATGAACAGGAGCAATTGATTACTTGAAAAGGTTTATCTGTAAAGAATGATTCATTCACAGATCTGATATTGGAGACTTTCAGACACAATCATTGAATCATTCAGAATCATTAATAATCGTTCAGTTTTTATATGATCAGGATTAGTGATGTCCTGAGTCGATTTCAAGGATAGGTACCGTGGCCATTAAGCATTTTTTGGCTATTCTAAGCCCAATCCTTTATTTTACGTCAGCTGTCATGCAAGTGAAGTGGCAGTATGCACAGTTTGCTAATCTGAATTAAAAGTAAAAGAAGCTTGTGTACGTGCGTGATGCTCGAAAACCAATGACTTCTGTTGTATCGCGTCACACACACGTTCGAGCTTCCGTGTTTTGCATATGTGATGCCCACTTTTGTAACAGTCATTTATTTACTGTTTATTTTTATCTTCCGTCATGAGACGTAGGCATAACCATACACTGTAAAGACATTGCTGTAAATTTTACAGTAACTTACTGGCAGCTGGATGCCACAGCCACTTCCATAGAGTACAAAAAACTTGAAAAGAAATCTCTCTTGCCATTGGTCAGTTTTTCGCGGTCAAGTTCACTACTGTAAATGGATTTACAGTAGAGAATTACAGTAGTGACCATATATTTTCCCATAATCCTTTGCTGTTTACAGTAACATACCGTATACAAATTTTACAGTATCGTAGTGTTCAAATTACAAAAATCTGTTACAGTGTAGCCATAAACATTGCTTTCGGACTGAGTGCTTCATGCTTTCTAACCTTATCTCCACTTTTTATTCTTTTTGATGCAGTTATTCTGCTTATTGTAAATATAAAACAAAAAGTTTATATCAGTAGTCCCAATTCATAATTGTGAACACACAGTCTGTTTACAATATCTCCCATCAACCCTCTACAGACACACTGAGGCTCGAGTCGCCATTGGCTAGTAAAATAAGAACAAATAATTAAAACTACAAGCAACAGCAAAGCTATAAGATACAAAGTAAATAAACTGTTTTTCAGGTAGATCTAACAGTAGCTACATACACATTTGGTAGTTTAGAAATTGAATTAAGTAATCAAATTACACTGCATAGTCTTCACTGTATAAATTCAAAATAGACCTTATTAAAGTTACAAAAGTTATTCAGTCATTAGCAGTGAGTGATTTTTGAGTGATTAACATTAAAAGTGAATGATAGATAAGTAGGGTTGGGTACCGAAACGCGGTGCCAATAGGGAACCGGTTCTGACGTAAACGGTAGTAACCAGACCGAATAAGAACGAAAATTCCGCCTCGACGCTCACGTCGTCTTATTATATTGGCACGCGCATCATCTGCTCCTCCGATTTCTCTGCCGAAAAAGGAAGCTTGTCGGCAGCGCGAGGAGTTTGGCAGCGAACGCAGCGTCTCGTTCCCTATTCAGAGAACATAGGTTACATCAGTAACCAGAGACGTTCTCTTTCATAGGTTCACTCAACGCTGCGTAGCTAAGACGCAGTGAGAATGAAATACCAAACTCGCCAAGCGCTGCCGTTCTAGTGCAACGACCAGATAACTTACATGACTGGTTCAAGCAGACAAAACATGGGAACCTGGAGCCATGTCGAGATTAGATTACCCTGGTAGTAATCTCTATTAATCTCCAGTATTATTACATTGTTTGATACAATATTGTTTTATTTGATATTATGTAAATGTGAATTTTTATTTTATATTGGTTTATTTATTATTACCATATATGTTACTTGTATTTATATCGTTTTAAGATTTAAGTTAATATTTTGTCCAGTTTGGCCCTGTAAATAAAAGGGTATTAGTTTTTGACAAAGTGTGTGCGGTTTCGTTTTCTTAAAGGGATAGTTCACCCAAAATGAAAATTCTGTCAGTAATTACTCACCCTCATGTTGTTCAACCCCGTAAGACCTTCGTATCTTAATTCGTGTTCCGAAGATGAACGAAGGTCTTACGGGGTTGAACAACATGAGGGTGAGTAATTACTGACAGAATTTTCATTTTTGGGTGAACTATCCCTTTAAGTACCGTTTCAAGAACCGTTTAAGCACCGGAACCGTTTAAAAAATACCGAGTAGGTGCTGGTATCGGATAAAACCCAACCGATACCCAACCCTATAGATAAGTGAATGTTTGAAATCTGACAGGTTTTATGATCAGAAGCAACTGATTAATTGAAAAGATCCATTTCTAAAGAGTGTTTTTTCACAAATCTGACATTAGAATCATTCTGACCAAATCATTGAATCATTCAGGTTTTATGAATGGGAGCAACTGATTCACCGAAAATCTGACATTTTTACTTTTCATATGAACTTGCCAAGGAGAGCTAAAGCAGAAATCGAGGTTTCAGTGAATAACTGGTTACATTTTGGATGGTTTGTCACATAATAATTGTCATACGACTTTAGAAGACTTCAAATACAGCACACAAGTCTTATGAATCACTTTTATAGTGCTTTAATGTTTTGTTTAAAGCTTGAAAGCTCCAGTCCCCATTCATTATAGTTGCATAGAAAAGAGCGACCAGCACATTTCTCAGAATGTCTCTATTTCACAAAGGAAAAAAAAAAGTTTTTTTTTGGTGAACTTACCCTTTAAATTCTTTTGGATGAACAACCTAAAACAGATCTTGTGTGACAAGACTAATTTCTGACTAATTTCATAAATGCAGAGAAGAATCAACAAGTGGGTCTGGGCAGAGACGTTCTGGACTTCAGACTCGAAAAAACAACCCTATAGACTGGGCTCATCCTTTCTGGCTAATGCTCTGTTTTCAGGTCATTTTTAGTTGCTACCTGCTTATCTTGGGTGGATTGAAGCATTCCTGCAGTTTGGACAGGTCTGATCTGGCCTTGTGCCATAGTATCAGGCCTGAAGCATGTACATATGTCTCAACCCACATGTTCTCGTTCCGTTGGGTCTAAAGTGTGTATACTGTAGCAAATCGTGAAGATCTACACTATAGGCTTATTTGTGTTTGCACTTGTGGCAATATTGCGCAGGCATGTATTGTTTGTTTTGGCCTCTTTTGTGTAAAAACGGCCATGCAAAGCTTTGAATGTCGTCTTTATGTTCAACAACACGATATAAACCCTCGGTAGCTTTGTTAGTGTTCATCTGCAGTATACTGTGTCTCTACAAGTCTCTTTTGTTTGAACGAGTGTGATGTACTCGTGTCGGCCGACCACCCAGACGCCGGTTCATAACAAGTACACTTCCACTTCCTATCTCTGATAACGCTACGGTTACGGCTGAGGGAATCGGCAGGACAGACTGTATCAGTCAACTCGGCCCATCTCAGAGAAACAGACCCCTCTGTTTAGGAAACAACGAGTCAAGCCTACATGTCAAAAACTTCCTCCTTGCTCGTGTAACCTAAACACACTAATCTGGCTCTAAACTGTCATTATAACAACGTTTGCTACGGTGTTAATGCTCTAAATGTATACATCGTTTTCTGTCTATCTAGACCTTATTATGGATATCGCTTACAGTGACTTTGCCAAGTAGTACAAGACGTGTTCCTGGACAGTGTTCAGATTTTGTCGTTGGTAATGTCTTTTAAATATGTTTAAATGTATCAAGTTGGTCAACAAACATTTCTTATCAATGTTGAGAACAGTTGTTTTGGTGGAAGTGGTGACAATTTATTTTTCTTTGATAGAAAGTTCAAAAGAACAGCATTAATTTGAAATAGAAAACTTTTTTAACATTATAAATGTCTTTTGATCAATAAATCTGAATAAAAGGAGAGAAAAATCTTTTGAATATTGGATTATTTGAATTATTGTTTTCATATTTTACTTCTAAGTAAAATATAAATATTAGAATTACTTCAATTTTTCCCCCCTACTAAAACAGTATTTTATTAACATCTTGCAGTGTTCATTATTTTTATTGTCATGCCATTTTTCATTGGTTTTAACATTTAATTGTTAATCAAGTAATCGTTATCAATATTTCTTTATCTATTGAATTAAATCATATTTTTATGTATTATTAATTATTATTGACAACTCTTCATCAATAAATAAAATTGCCAGTTACTTTCTCTTGGTTTCTCTTTTTAAAAATTATATTTTAATTTACCATATGCTAAAGTGAAATGAAGGCAAATTAATGGTTGTTGTTGTATAAGCCCTTAACCGTACTCATTTTTTCATATCTTTAAAATTTGATTGGTTGATAGGATCATTATTCACAAACCAATAAGGGCTTTGATCCCGAAAGACATCATACTTGGCAAAATTAAAGGAAACAACATATATTAGTGGTCAACTGATAAAGGTTGTCTTTTGACTAATATCTGTTAATGCATATACTTAAATGAATTATGGCAAACAAGATACAATAAAATATGATAACTGTAAATGTATAGGAGAGTATACATTTTTTTTTTGAATATATATTAACACTCATGAACACAATATTTACAAAATATTCACTAAAAATACGCTGTAAAAAGTGGTAACCTGCAATTGTTTCCTTAAATGTCTACCTGATTTAACCCATAAAAAGATTTTGTTGGTGTAAATAAATGTATAGGTTGGTTCTAGGGCAGCACGATGTATCGTTTTAGCATTGATATCGTGATGTGCGCATCTGTGATAGTCACTTCACAGGATGTGGGATGTCAAGTATATGAATCGTTCTGTAGTTGATCTGTACTGACCAGTTGCCACAATTCGAAATGCACAAGATGCTCAGATTAATTTCAAAGTTTAACTATCATAGAGCGAAATTTTATAATTTACACGTGTTTTAGGACCTGTCAGTTTATACAAGCGATTTTAAACCATTTGAGTGCAAGACAACGTGAAAGAGAACTCAATTCGGAACTCACACGCTGTTTTCTGCGCACAGGTAGCACGCGAACACCAGATTCTGTTCTCTTTCTCGTCTATTTGCGCTTGAATGGACCACACATACGCAAAAATTATGTCAAAATGCCTGTCTCGGTGAGTATCCATGTAATCAGCTGCTTATGGCTAACATGAACAGAAACAATTGAGAAATAAAACGATACTTATCTGTATATTGGATCCGTGCATTTGGTCTTAAAGTGACAGCAGCCTAATAAACCTGTCAGTAGCCGCGTTTCCATTACCCTTTAAATTGCACAAATTGAAATTGCGAATTGAAAATACACTCAATGGAAACGTGTCAATTTCGCAAAAACTCCCATTTATCGCAAAAAAGTTTTTACGCTTGCATGAGGTGGTTTTTCAGACAATTCGAAAAATAAATATTTTGCAACACTGCAATGGAAACAGGTTTTGCGCATTTACAGGTCACCTGACGTAGATGACGTGGTATGTTTGGACAGAATATGAGACAGAGTTCTTTATTAAATTCATAAAAGACAAAAGAATTACAGGAATACTGGATTCTAAACTTTAAAGAAATGCCACAACCAAGACCTCGAAGCAGATATGAGGGAGAAACACCCACAAAAAGATGTGCCCCAGATGTGCCGTTCTCAAGTATAAGGGTCTTTCCTTGACATTAATGCTTGGATAACACATATACGTCTCCTTCGATTAATAATAATGGCCAGTGCGGTGGATGGGATATACATAAACCTAACAACGTCCGTTGCCATGGTTTTTGGAATGACTTATCGCAAGAGGAAAAAAATAATTTTTAGTCGCATAACATCGGTTAATGGAAACGCTGTCATTTCGCAATAGTTTTTTTTGTCGACATTTAGAAATAATCTCAAAAGTTTTGCGCAAATCTGTAATGGAAACGCACCTATTGTCAAGGTTAATCAAACAAAAAATACAAAGAGAAAATCTCTTTTGTAGCTGCAGTGTTTCCGCTGCATTCATTCTGCCGTGGTGGTCTGCCACACCAAAAACCATCCCACCATGCGCATAATCGCTTTGCTGTTCTAAATTGGAGCCTTTCATATTATAATACTTAGGGGAGGTTTAAACACCTGGGGCAAGGGGGCGTGGCCCATGGGAATATCACTCGAGGGTGACGCCCCCTCCCCCTCCCGCTGGGGAAATGGGCCTGCCACCACAGCTGGAAAAAATCCTAGAGGAAACACTGAGCTGTTATAAACATTAATTATATTTAATTTATGCAGTATTATATTTCATTTGATTATTCAATTTCTGTACCTGAATACTGTAAAACTTAAAGCACTGTTTATTTCATTAGTATCTTTGTTCTATTGTGTTTATCTATGCTTGTAACTGGTTTATTATTTTCTATGCAGATTCAGTCCCCTACCAAATTATTCAATTGTTTTAGAGTGATTCATTCTTACAAAATAGAGCTCTTCAAGTTATCCGGGGATTTTTTATTTTTATATTGCAATATATCGCAGAAAAACTAATCGCAATGTCAGTTTTTTCCAATATCGTGCAGCCCCTAGTTGGTTCAGTGATGTTAAATAAATATTTTTTTTGACTTGACTAATTTAAATGTTACCATTTTTGAATTACCTTTTTTCAGTGTATCTGAAAATTGAAAATATATATCCATTGATAAAGCTTTTTGATTTTATTTTTGTTGTTGAAAGCAGACCGATTCTGTTTTTCAGGTGATCAATTATTAGATCTGAAAATGTCCAAGTATCAGCCGAATTATTAGCATGGCTGATATGTGGCTGGATTGTGTTATGTGTAATTAGTCATTTTCTGTCTAGGGGGTAAAAAAGCTAGCTTTAAATGTTGTATACATTTAGATGGTATCCGGAGACACTTGCCATTCAAATTTTCTGTCTGTCTAGTCTAATTTATAGTTGTGTACTGGCTCCAGGCTGTAGTGCAGTTTGACATGTATGCAAGATTACACAACAATCATCACTGCTGGTGAGAGAAAAAGCCATTAGAATGATGGAAAATCCCCACGGTTGAACCTTCACACATGAGAATATAGCTCAAGGTATATCCGACGTTGCACTCTGTTAACAATTTTGTTAGCGTGCTACTTATGAAAGAATTATTGCGCTTAATGATAGTTGTGTTTTTCCTTTGTGGTTTGCTTGAGAGCGATAGCACATTGTTTTACACTATGGAAGCCTCTGCCAACTCTTTTACCCCATTCTGTCTAGACGTAGTGTTTGATGATAAATGTTAATTTACAGCAGTGCAGAGATGAACTCAAAGGCTACTGATTGACAGTCTGGTATTGCAGTCATTTTCTGGATGAGGTGAGTGTCAGCTTGAGAGGTTAAGAGGTGATCATCTGCACATGTCAAAGGGGAAAAAAAGCTTTCCTTTCAGGGCTTCATAATAAAGACTGTCTGATGGCCCGAGGCCAGCGTGAAAGTCTCGGGACAGTTGACGGAATGGTCACTGGCCCCGATTAGGCCAGAGCCGTGTCGTCATGAAAGTTTATCGTTTGCACGTGTTTTTAGGTCTTGGCAATTTTAACGTTTAAGCGATTTTAAATAATTTGAGCGTAAGACACGAAGGAGAATTAATTTCTAAAGAATAAATTGTTGTTACCGAATTCTGAGATACTGAGTTCTCTTTCTGTCTAATCACACTATTTATTTGATTTGGATCTTTTTTTATTGTATTTATTTGAGCTATTATTTGTCATTTGTTTATTTGTTCTTATTTTATTATGACTGTTTACTTATTTTTAACTCTTTCCTTGCCATTGACAAGATTTTACTTCATTTATGACAACGCTTCCCTGCCATTGACAAGTTTTTTTTTAGGCAGTCCATGCTTTCGTTATTTTTACAGAGAAAAATGTAGAGCCCACAGAGAGGTATAAGTGTGCAAGCTTTGGGGGTGTCGATTATGTGAGTTTCTAGTGTATTTGTGAATAATTTATTAAAAGAACCTCTCCGTAAGAGTAATTTGAACTTGACTGCGTTTGTTTGTTTTTTGATTTACTAAAAAGAAAATGAAGTCACATGTGTTTCAGTACTTGTTGTGAATAGGGTTTGGAATCAAAAATTGATTGCAATTCTGGAATCGGATACTTGTCATAAAATAAAAAAAAATATTCCTCTCATCGATTCCTTCGTGTGCGTTTTAATATGACTTTAAACCATTCAAGCGCCACCCGTGCGCTGTTTGTTTTTTTTGGGGTGCTGCGCACACAGAAAGCCGACTCTCATACATAATAGTGTGTGATAGTAGTTGTATTCCGTGTCTTTTTGCACTTGAACGAACACATACACACAAAAATGTCAATTTTCTAGCCTGTCTTAAGTGAACTTAACCAGTTGACAAAGAGAACGCATAACCGGATATTGGATCCGTCCAGCTCGTGACAGCAGCTTAAAATTCCTGCTGCTGCTCTATAATAACGTTAATCAAACAACAGAAGACGAAGAGAAAATTCAGTTGTTCTTGACTGAATAACTTTTGTATCTATTTTTGTAATGTACAATTTATTTATAAAGTGCAGTGTTATTTTACATTTGATTAGTTTCTGTACCTGAATACCTGTATGTAAAATGTATTTGTTATTTTTTAATTACTAAACGTTGTCTATTAATAATGCTTGATTATAAATACATTTAGATTAGGTTAGGCTCGTTTTTTTTTGCTGTTATTTTTAAACCATAGGTAAAAGTTCCTTGTGTAGTGTTCTTGTTGCATGTTGATTTTTGTTCATGGTATTTGGCCACAATGAAATGTTTTGCAATAAGACTTGTACACAATAAATGTGTGTGTTTTTTACCTTATTGGAATCGAAATTAGGAATGATAAGAATCGGAATTGATAAGAATCGGAATCGATAAGCAGAATTGGAATCGGAATCATTAAAATTCAAACTATACCCAACCCTACTTGTAAATCAGACTGTGCTTAACGTGCTGTAGTTTGTCTTTCAATTGAGTTTTCAGGCAGTGAATGTAAGAACAGAGCGTTGCTGTACCCCATCCACCCCGTGTCTTAAATATATGTCGTTGAGGTTGACAGAATGATCCTTATTATTACGTTGATGATGGTCAAAACATCTATTAATGATGTATTTTCACGTCCTTCTTGCGTTGGCTTGTCGGCCTGTCTAATCACAAACCCTGTGTGCACCATCAAAAACACCCATCAGAAAAACAAGGCTGTTTAAATGATAGATAGCTATTTTGTTCAGAGAATAGCACACTGTGACACCTAAATTAATGTTTTCCCAGGTTAAAATGCCAGTGAAGGTTTTTCATCATGGCGTTTCACCTTGTTACAATAATAAACACCAGTAGGTGAGTCTCATGAAATGAGTGACAGCTTGGAGGAGGATTAGTTTGTGTACGATTTATGATCTGTTCATGAGCTTGATTGAGTCTGAATCCATATTTCCGCATCTTCAGACAGTCTGTGATGGAAACCGTTTCAACACCTGCTTCAAAGCATTGAAGCTGCTCAAAGTCTTCACATCAACCGACAGGAAAATTACAGTTTAGCGTCAGTTTAGTTTCCACTACGACCTCCTTTCCCCCGTCTTTCTCCGCTCTTCCAGAGCAAAAACATGTTCCAAGATGAGCCATCTGATAATAATGCATCTTCTGAACCTTGAACATGCTCCAACACCTAAATCTGAGCTGATTTATCTCCTGAAGGAAAGTATTTCATCCTGACAGAAGATTGTAAGGTGGCCCGATGCGAGACATTCAAATGGTTGACATTTACTGGGCTGGTGTTTTTGTGTTTACTACCGATCAGTTTGATTTTAATTCAGTTTGTGTGTATTTATAGCCCTTATTCCTTCGACCAATACTGCTTGCTGCCACTAGGGGGGAGGCCATAAGCACGGTTGGAGCGACTGAAAGGGCATTTTGCTGGACGAATGCAGTTTCTGGAGCTTGAACTAGGTTATTTACACACTGGAAGGGAGCAGACAGCGTTCAATGTTTGTGGAGTTTCTTGAATTCTTGCTCACTGAATTGCTGCAATCATATTACTTTGTTGATTTGCACTCGGTGCTTGGAAAAACAAAATTGTTTAGTATTTAGTGCATGTGCTGATCAAGGCGTCTCATTATGTAGTATCGAATGATATCAGATATGACAGAAATATGACCTGAAAGCTGGAAATAATAAATAGGCTAAAGAAAGGATCATTTTTTTGGCGCCACAGACAGGGGCCTAAAGGATAACCATTCTTGCTGTGATTGAAGATGACATCAGACATTACAGAGATGAAACGCTGATGAACTTTGCTGTCAAATCCATGAGACCGAGCAGTTGAGAACGCTCTGCTTATAAGAGAGATGTTTATGTGAGCCTTTTATCTCTGTGATTTAAATACATAGCCTTGTTTTTGTCATAAATCATCTAAGCTAGTGATTCCCAAGGTTGGGTATGTGTACAGCAGGGTAACTTAACCCTAGAATGCATAAAGAGGGTCAAATGACCCGACAGGGTGTGATTATCAATACAAATATTTATTTGATATTCAATGAATTCCTCAAAAAACTTGTTTCTGACCCCCATCAGTGTTTTGTTTTATATTTCTTGGTCACAATAAAAAATGTTTTGCCTCAGGCATTAGCCACATGTCCTAATATGCCTACTTCCCTTCTATATTTCCATCAGGGGTGAGACTGTTCACATTACACTGTTCGGTTTTTATCATGGTTTCGGTACGGTTCGGTATGTGCAATGTTCAGGGTAAAAAGGACTACTGTCAAATAAAAATAAATAAAATAAGAACAAATACTCAAACTACAAGCAACACCACAAATAAATACAATAGAGCAAAGATACAAATAAAATAGTGCTTTTCAGGTTTTTCATGTATCTAACAGTACTTTACTTTATTCAATTTCTGTACCTGAGAACTAATCAAATGAAAAAAAAAAATGTATATAATCAACACTGTAAATTTAAATAAAGATGAATCATCATTAAAGTTATGAAGGCTATTCTGTCAAAAGCAGTGAGTGATTTTCTTGTCTTTTGTTTGATTAACATTAAAAACAGACAGCAGGAATATTAGGCTGCTGTCACTTTAAGACATGATGCACAGATCCAGTACACTGATACTGATACACATGCATTGTCTTTCTCAACTGTTTGCATTCACTTAAGACATAACCAACTATGTTTGCTAGGATACGGTCCAAGACAGACATGTTGACATAATTTTTGTGTGAGTTTGTCCGTTCAACTGCAAGACTCAAAAGAGAACTCAATATTTGTGCGCTGTCTGAGACGTAGCTTTCCGTGTGCACACTTCGGATAAGTCCACACATATCTTCTTACGACGCACCAGAGTTTTCTTTCGCTTGAATATTTAAATTGACAAGGGTTCAATGACTTTAGTTTAAACACAGATAGCAACGTGTGCTGTTTAGGTATCACCTGCGCTTGTGTGCTATCAACACCTGGGTGATGACGACGTAAATTACTGATCATATTAGAGCATACGACACTCCTATTGAACAAAGTTTAGAGGAAGCCAGAATGCGTATCCATTGACAGAAACATACATTATCCTAACTCTGTCTGTCTGTATTGTTATTTTCAACAAACCGTGTAATAGATGCATATGCGTCGTCAGATTTTAGATGAACCGTGGTGCAAGTGCCTATATAACCGTGAGTGGAGAATGGATGTTTTTCTTTTTACCGATAACCATTACACCCCTAATTTCTATCTGAATTCACAGTGTTCAGTAGGCATAAAGCACCCAGATACTGTAGGTCACATGAAAATGCTAACATGTAGTACATCTAGATTTTATGAAGAAAACCATTAAAATTATAATTTTTATCCCCTATATGCATTTGTGTAGTTTTTTTGGTTCCTGCATTATAGGGTTAAAACAAAAGCACATAATAAATGATTTTTTTTACATTTGTTTAAATATTTTTGAAAATGTATGTTATTATATTATGTAAATAATTGTATATAGATTGTAAATGTAATATATAAATGACTAAACATGATTTTATTGTTTTATTTATTTCCCCATTTTTTAACATGATAAATAATCATGATAATCTAATTTTTCAGTTAATATTTTTCTTTTTAAATATTCTAAATGAGAGTTTAATATATAAATCTAAAAATAATAGTTTTTTTTTTTATCAACGGTATTAGGAGGTTGGACATTATCATTCTAGAAAGCATTTGATTGGACAAAAATCTGCATAAG